>QNQO01002831.1:0-85796 GCA_003290165.1 Berberis thunbergii
AAAATTGTGCATTTCCAATCAGAAGGTGATTTGTTCTCAATCTCTAGATAGAGTTATAACTTATCAGTTGATATTTGATGAGATTAGTGGTTCAACCAGCCTAAAGATTATGTTTGTTGGTTCTGGAGATTGGTCCACTCCATATAGCCATCAGGATGTTCATTATACGCTCATGGAGACCGTTCTTAGAGGAAGATGCTACTGCTCTTAGCTCGATACCAATTTGGATTTGTTTAAGGAACATTCCACTCATATTCTAGAATATGAAAGGTTTGGAAGCTATTGCAAGTGCAATTGGCATTCCATTGCTGCTTGATAAAACTACATAGGACAAGGTAAGAATGAGCTTTGCAAAGGAGTGTGTTGAAATCAATGTCTCCTCCCCATTACCGAATCAAATTCCTATTGTGGTTGATGGAGAAAAAAACTATTCTATTGGGTTCACACATGGAAACTTGTCAAGTGCAAACATTGTAATGTATTTGGGCACAATTCAGAGGGATGCAACATGATGGGCATTAAAAAAACCTGTCATCAAAGCTTACAAGATTGTGAAGAACAACAATAATGACAATCTTAAAGATGGCTGGGAAGTACCAAAGAGAAAGCACACTTCTATGGACAACAAGAGGATGAACCATGAAACCTCTGGTCATAGTGACAAAGAGAAGAAGATAGTGGAGCAAGCAAATGAATCTGAGGGCTGGACTATGGCAAGCAGACGCCACACTTTCAAGCCCAAGAAGATCGGTAGCGGAGATGAGGGCAACAATGGTAAGAACGGATATGGAGTTGAAATCAGCCCAAAGATCTCGGCAGAGAAGATTGACCCAAATTGTGGATATGCCCATAAACAACATTTGTCGGATACTATACTCAAAAGCTTTGCTCATACTATGCAAGCCATCAATATCGTTGTATCAGAAGGAAATCAGGCAACAACTATGATAGAAGAAGCTCGGGAAGCATAAACGAATCGCAAGAAGTTGGGGGAAAAGCAGGGAAGTCAGCATTCAAATGAAATTGCACCCAACTCAATTGAGGAATATGAAGCCTGGAAAGTCAATAGTATGCTAGCTGCCAATAGGTCAGGTGCAAAGAAAGACCATACCAATGCTGTTGTTGATAGATTATTCCAACACAATGTGAAAGATCTCACCAAAGAAGAATTGAATGCATTGACAGACAAAGTCTCTCTTGCTGAGACTGAAAGTGCCTTAATGATGATATATGAATACGATAAGGGAAATGAAATTCCCTTGGCAACTCAAGACCGATTGCGGAATGTGGCAGGGATGCAGTGATAGCAGAATGCATGTGGGTAAAAGATGTATTGGAAGAGGTCAAGAACCGCACAGGCAATAAGTTGAGACAAGGAAATTGTCAAGCTTCTAAAGAAGAGCATGAGCCATACCTATCTAGTGATGATGTGATTATTGAATCGGTTGCAAAGAAATTTCCTAATGCCTACACCAAAGACTTTAGCCTCTGCCCCCGAAGATCCGATAAACCTTTGAAAGTAAACAGACGGTACAAAGAATGATTTTGTCTATAGTTTAGGCTTGCATTGGTGAATACTCTCTCTTGTGAGAGTTTGTTTATGTGTTTTCTCGTGTACATTGTATATGAGGATAGCACAGGGAAGGTCTATACTAGACTATAATCCGATTTATTTTATTTAGGTTTGGAGATCCAAACATGTATATAATTAGAATGAAAACAATAGGTGGTGATTGATGAAAGGGAGTTGTCCTTCTCTAATAAGAGGTTCATAAGATAATGATTAAAACTCTTTATTCTGGTCACCCTTTCTTGATCTGATACATTGATTTAAGTTGTGGATGACAATCCCCTTTCATTATAACCACTAGCTTGGAACTCTTTGTCATCGAATGTTAAATGATCAATAAGATCAAGTTAATGAAGATAGCCATTACCCACCTTTAAGAATAATATTGCCCATTGCACGTCAAGGTGCCCATAGAGTGCTAACAAAGGCATCAATAATTTGGTGTCACCGTCGTCGCAACATTTCTCCAATGCTACCTTTGTTTTTTCTTAAAAATTAAGTTTGTGTAGCTTATTTGGCTCTTCTCGTGTGAAAGATTGATTATCGTTAAGTTAATTTTTTCTTAAAATTAATTATTTCTTCATGTTGATTCTCGCATCCATGATCCATTTACATCATTTGGCATAAAACCTCTGTGGTTGTTGGGATTTGCAAGTGTTGATAAAAAGGATTCAATCTTTGAAGTTGTTGTCATCAAGTCGTAAGATATTATTGAAGAGTGATCCAATTGGTTTTTCAAAAATGTTTGGGGTTGATCCGATCAAGCTTGAGAATTGTAGAAACAAGAACTGATCCCAACAAAGACAGCTAGCTCTAATTCTTTTTAATTATATAAGTAAGTCTAATCAGCCATGTTAGGTAGCATTTTTTGGCATTTTTTTAATGTTTTTACATTTTTACCCCTTATCTTTAAAACACAACCACTGTCTATAAAAGGGGTAGAAGTGTAAAAAAACTCCAAAAAAAGACTAGAAAATATGGCTGGCTAGAATTGTTGAATTATATTCTAGCTATATTAGTTGGAACCAAAAGCAAACCCATTAAGAACCAAACCCGTAGATCTAGAAATTTAGCTCAAGCACAGCCCGAACCTGTTACAATTACATAGGTCAAATTCTTCAAAAATAGACTTGTTCCATGACCAATCATTGAAGCCAGAAGAGCTTACTGGCACACTTGCGGATGACGCATGAGATTGTGCAAAAGGAAACACTTTTTCATCAAAAAGAACATCCCGAGACAAATATTTTCTGGGTCTCTAAATCCATGACCTTCCACCCTTTTTTTCCATGAGGGTATCCCAAGAAAACACAACGACGACTTTGAAGAGCAAATTTTTCCTTAGACCGGTCTTTATAATGAGCATAACATAAGCACCCAAAGACTCTAAGGTGAGTGAGAGAAGGTGATTTGGAAAATAATTTGTCCTGAGGGGTGACACCGTTTAAAAAAGGGGTAGGAGTTCGATTAATAAGATGAGTGGTGCGAATTTAACTAACCTAAATTAACAGGTTAATTTAACCCACTTGTAATAACCGCAAATGCACGGTGCCTAACTGGTAGACAACGGCAAGTACGGGTCGATCCCACGAGGAAGGTGGATGCAATTGAAATTTTAGAATTTAATTAAACTAATGTATAGGAAAATGGGGTTACAACATTTTTAAATCTAAACTAAAAATAAATTAAAATAAGAAAAATAAAAGATAGATGAGATGGATTTTTGTGGGCTTGGACTCACCAATGAATTAGCAAAATTATTTAAATCTAAATTACTGAATTTAAAAACGAGAAGCGTTAGGGATGAGAATCCCTTGCTTACACCGAATATGTGATCGTTAAAATCCAATTAATCTTATACCATGTTTCTATCAAACATTAACAAATTATTTCAAGCAAATACGCTTTTACAAAGTATTAAATGTCTTTTTAGGGCACACTTAATCAAAGTTTAAGCTTAATATTTTTAGCACATGCTTTGAAAATATTAATAAAGAGTAATTCTAACTACCAAACATATCAAGTTTAATTTCTCGAACATGCAAGGTGAAAGCAAATTATCAAAAATTCAGAAATAACTTGTAATTAACAATTAAGCACACAATTCAGTAAAATAAATCAAAATAACTTATACAACCCATTTAGTTCATCACACGCTCGAGGTGGTGGCACTCAGCAGATCAGCAGGTGGTTGTGCACAAATCCCGAGGAAATGGTCCCAAAATGCTCTGTGGTGGTACAGAGCAAAACCGGGGGTGTGAATAGCCGAATAACCGAAATAACCAATTCCCGCCTCTGCTACAGTAGCGCCACAGTGACGCTACAGTAGCCGCTCGTCTTCTCCATTGCGACAGCGCGGTTCTCGGCCTCGGCCTCGTTCTCGCTCCTCGCGACCGTCCTCGACCTCAAATCATCTCAAGAGCCTGCAAAAGACAATAAACAGTGAGGAAACACCAATAAAACAGCAAAACAGAGAGAGAGAACAGGAAGAAAACCTCCCTGTTTTTGCTTCCTGTCGCGACGGTGGTGCACCGCGGTGCGGCTCTGGTTGTGGTGGTTTTCCGGTGGTGGAGAGAAGGTTTGAGGCCTGTACGAATAGAGGACAGAGAGAGTGGAGGAAGACGGGCTGTGGCGAGGCAGAACAGAGCCGCGATGCGACTCTGTTTCACGGCCTGGTTGGTGGCTCTGTCGCGGCGATTCGCGCGGAGGTTGTGGTGGTGGGACTTGTGCGGAGGTGGTGGCGGTTGTGTGGACAGGGGAGAGGAGCAGAGACGGTGACGGAGTGAAAAGTTGACGTGAAACAGGGTTGTCACACCCCTGTTTCACGGTGGTGACGGTTGTGTTGTCTGGCGGTGGAGGTGGTGCTAAGGGTGATGGTGAGGTGACTGTGTGCTGAGTGAGTGGAGTGAGTGAGAAATGGATAGGTGGTGGCTTGTGATGAGAATCACCTTGAGAGGAGGAAGAGGTTTTGATCTTCAATTCTAATCTTTTCCCTTCTCTTCCCCCTCCCCCCATTCTTACCCTATCTTCCTCTATTTATAAAGAATAATCAAGATGAATAGGGATGGAATGAGGGAATGATTCATCAATGAGGGTAGGAGAAGGATTAGGTTTGGGTTTGGTTTTAGGGTATGAATTAGGTTTCGGGTTTAGGGTATGAATTAGGTTTAGGTTTAGGTTTTGTGATTGCTTTATACCACCATTGGAATCGACTAATTGTCGTTCCTTAACTTGCCGCTTTAATCTGATTTCATCGTTTACGCTCAAATTCCTACAAAGATATGAAAACGAAATAATTACTATAAAATATAATAATCGAAACACTAACATGTATAAATTAAGGGGTATATTATGTAATAATTATGTGACTATCAAATACCCCCAAACCTATATTTTGCTAGTCCTCGAGCAAAACAATAAAAAAAAAAAAAATTCTAACTCACTTTCCCAGGAATCATCGGTTGCACTTACCTTAAACGTGCAACAAGGCTTTAAACCCCTAGATTACCTCTAGTGGACGAGTTATAGTCTCGTGAGGGTTTCCATAAATGTTACCCACAAACATTACTGTCTCAATCAAAACTTGGTCAAACAGTGTTCATTTTAAAACTTCAAGAAATACAGGAAACCAACAGTGTCATTTTAGTGTATCAACAAATCTCCAAATAATTTAATATTCTCCAAAGGTTAGAAAAAATTCATAATCATCCTCAACTCAATGTGTGTGTGTGGATAGCACTGTCAACATAACTTTTCATTTCAGAGTAAAATAATGACTAAATCTCCTGTAGAAAATTTGTTTTGACTTCAAACCTCTCATGTCACTCACAATAAAACACTCGGAGATTTGGTATTTCACTCAGTTTATATGTGAGGAAAAGAGTAAATGATGGAAAACAATCATCTCACATATAGTAATATGAAGAACGGACCTTTCAAGAATGGAATGAACATGATCTCATGGACAGGAATATCAATTACTTTTGGGAATGTTGAATCAAACACCATAGGTCTTGGTTATTAAATTTCCACATCTACGAAACCAACCTTTACCTAAGATCAACTAGGACTTTGTTGGGTTGTAATGGGGCTTGGTTAATAGTTAATAAGGAATGTCAAAGGATTCTAAAAAATTTCTAGGAATGTATACACCCATTATGCGAACAATTAGGGCTGTCAAGAATAAATCAATGTTGCGCACCATCAATTTTGTTCTTCATTCTCACATCTTTATCCTCATTCACATTCTTCTTCTTCTTTCTTTTCTTTCTTTTTCTTTCTTTCTTTCTTTTTCTTTCTTCCATAGAGGATTTATGAAATATCTCATATTTTGCTCTTTCATGCCCTTTTTACACCAAGTATATTCATCCGTACACATTCCCAGAAAAATTGAGTAAATGTTAATGGGTTAACAAATAAAAGGTTAATCTATGGCTCAAAAGGCTACAAAAAGTTAATGTTATGGGTAAGTTAAAAGGCTAGTTAATGGTCTAAAGAAAAAAAATGCCTAGATCATTACCTAAGTTCGGGTCAGTATTATGACATCTCAATTGAATAAGCCAAGAAGTTCTAGTGTAATAATTCAATTTTTATGTCATTCCCAAAGCAATTGATCAGAAAAATGAGAATAATGAGATCATCAACGAGATAATACGGACTCAAGAAAAATCAGAGTTTATGTATAACCCTCAGAAAATTAGAAATGCTCAAAACTTTCAGGGTTAAGTCTCCACTATTATTCTAAGGTTTTCTAGTATATATTTCACTCATCAACTTCAAGTTATGCTAACATGGCTCATGGTGCAAAGATAATCGAGTTGAAAAATCTTATGAACCAGATCTAACTTAAGGATCATACTAAACTTTCAGTCTTTATCAATATACCAATATGTCAAGCTGGCTTGCATTTTCTTGAATATAAAACATTTACAATTTATTTTCATAATCGCAAAAGACCAAGTTTTCTTGACAGAAAAAACAATTTTTTTTTTTAAAGATAAGAAAAGAAAATACTACAAAAAATTCACTGACTCGTGAATCTTACCCCCAAACCTAATCCAAACATTGTCCTCAATGTTTAATAAAATAATTCTGACAAATGAATGAAGTAAGTACATGAGAGGAGGTTAGAACAGTATTACCGCGGTGAAGATTTTACCAATTTTCAAGAAGTCATCCATCAATGAGGCTCACAAACATAAGAATCATGGAGTTTTCATTAGAAATCGATAAAATGCAAACTCGACACTAACAAAGAAAACTAAAAAGAAAAAGCAAGTTGGAAGTCAAAACTGTTACGGAGCTAACGAGTATGAGTGAAACACAACTAAATAGGGTACTCGAAAATCAATCCAGACTAACAGCAAAGACACACAACTAAAGCTAGGCTGCCTCCTAGGAGCGCTTGGTTTACCGTCATCAGCCCGACAAATATTCTTCCTAAAAAATGGTGTATCAAATAGTGGAGAGGAAGAACATGACAAACACTTAGTCCATGGTCGTATATCAACAACCTGAACAGTTGAGGATCAGTCCACCAAAATATAGCAATCACATGGGGCACCAAATACACTAGGACATTCCAAAAGTGACCAGTAGTCATACACAACAGATGATCCTTGCGTGCTCCAAAAAGGGAACATCCTATGTCTGGTTCCAAATCTGATGATTGGATAATTTGCACAACAGGATGGTGAAAACTGAAATCCCCACTACAACACAAGGGATCGGTGAAAGTAGCCTTAATAAATGGGAATGTGATGCAAGTAGATGAGACGATGGATATATCAGGTAGTACAGGCTCATCACATGAATCATATAGAGATATTGGTCTAGACAACTCATCACCTGAAAATGCATACCTGAGGGTGTCAGGTAATTGTTTAAGATCAAGCTTAGGTGGCTCAACTGATGGGGCTAGTTTTGACTCACTGAGTGGAAGAGGCTTCACTTTAGACTTCCAGTTATAATTAGGATCCACAATAGGAACTGAGTCAAGCAAATCATTGACTTCCCTAATGGAATCATCAAAGTCTAAATTAAATTGAGTCAAACAAACCTCTAAACAGTCAAGGGGAGACTCTAAAAAATGTTCACAGTTTGATTCGATGCATGAGTCACTAGGGAGGCATGAGTCAACACGGGAAGGAGATGTCTGTAGTGTCTCAGAATCGACAGGTTCATCAATAAATGAGTCACTAGGGAATTTTTCTGACTCTATCTCAGGAAGTGACTCAACTATCTGACTCACAGTCATCTCAAGTTTCCAGATAGCTTGAGAATTTTGTTGAAAAATAGTTGTCAATTCTGTGATGTCCTGAGAGTTTTGTTCGAGTATGGTTCCTGTTCGCTGCATGACACGAGTTAAGGCGTCCTCTAAACTAGATGTGTTAGAAGGAGGAACAACTCGATGAAATTGAGACTCATTATCAGGAATGAAAGCTTGAGGAGTCTGATGAGTGTCTAGAGGGCCTTCATGGTACTGACCATGAGCCCATGAGAAGTCAGAATGATAAGCTAGACCTGGATAATAATCTAAATATGGATCAAACTCAGGTCGTCGCATGTCATAAAATGAATTGACTTGCTCGGAAAAATAGGCTGGATAATCCCTTGTGTTCATTTTTTTTTTTTTTTTGAAAGCACTAACTCTAAAAATATACACAGACTCACATGCAATCAGCAACCAATAAATGCACAAGACACATGCCTCCCTAAGCAATCAACGTTTTTGAGATCAATTATCTTTTTATCTTTGGGGGACAATTATTTCTTATGTAATCTTTATGACATAACAGTGGGTGCTACAAGTTGATCCTAAGAGTGTACACTTTACACCGCAAAGTTCAAAATCAGTAGGCTAGAGTTTTGTTTCAAAGAAACCGGATTATCGCACAAGAGAAGGAGGTCACAATGGTCCAATTAAGTACTTCCTTGTGCTACCGCTCTGTAAGCCAATAGATGTGAGAACGATGTGATGTTAAATGCACACTTGAGGCTTGTGTTCCTAACCAAAACTGTTGGTTACACCAATTCTTCTTGTGGATCGTAGCTTACTTATGACTCGGCGTACCGAGTAAATTACCCTTGTGGCAGTGGCCTCTCGGAGTTCATTGAATGATTAAACCCATCAGCACTTTTAGCTTGAGTCAACACAAAAATTATTGGATTCACCTCGGTCTTGGTTGTCCTATGAACACCGTACCTAAAAAATGCTCTATCTAACTTGCTAATTGATTTTAATTATGTCAGGATATTGGTTGCACACAGCTGGAGTGATGAGGTGGGAATATCAAGTCCCACCAGTTTCTATTTATAAGCTGGGTCTGCTTATTATGAATTACAAAAGTTTAGCATCCACAATTACAGAAATTAAACAACCAATCACACAATTTGAAACAATTACACTAAGCACCCTGGTCGCTAATACGTTGCGTGTGATAGAAATACTTACAGTGTGCATATTCCAATCTGCACAAAAAGTTAGCACAATTCAAAAAAATGTACGACTTCTTTTTATCCGTTTCAATCAACACACAAGCACATGCAAATAAATTTACTGGTCTTGGTCTTAGAAGTCGGATTTCTAAATCATAAAAATTATTGGGTAACAATTAAAATTGTTTCCCTATAACTTCTTTTGACTTAGAAAATTTGGGGTTTTTTTTTATACTTAAACAAAATGAAAAAACAGTAAAGTTCTCAAAAATTATTACATCACACACTCGTAAAACGAGGTGAAACTAAAATTAAAACTCTCCTCACAAAATAAAAAGTAAAAAAAATAAAAATTTGCTTGATGTTTTGCAGGATCGTCTAATTTTCTCGAGAAGCGTGTAATCTGCAAAATCAAACACAAAATGAGTGTAAAAAGAACAAAATAAAAATAAAATTTGTTTTTGTTTTGTTTTTTTAATTTTTAAGTTTTTTTTTTTTTTGAATTTTTCTGATTTTTTGAATTTTTTTTTTTTAATTAGTGAAAATAAATCTTAAATTCAATTACAACGCAACCTTCCCCGGCAACGGCGCCAAAAACTTGGTGCGAATTTAACTAACCTAAATTAACAGGTTAATTTAACCCACTTGTAATAACCGCAAGTGCACGGTGCCTAACTGGTAGACAACGGCAAGTACGGGTCGATCCCACGAGGAAGGTGGATGCAATTGAAATTTTAGAATTTAATTAAACTAATGTATAGGAAATGGGGTTACAACATTTTTAAATCTAAACTAAAAATAAATTAAAATAAGAAAAATAAAAGATAGATGAGATGGATTTTTGTGGGCTTGGACTCACCAATGAATTAACAAAATTATTTAAATCTAAATTACTGAATTTAAAAACGAGAAGCGTTAGGGATGAGAATCCCTTGCTTACACCGAATATGTGATCGTTAAAATCCAATTAATCTTATACCATGTTTCTATCAAACATTAACAAATTATTTCAAGCAAATACGCTTTTACAAAGTATTAAATGTCTTTTTAGGGCACACTTAATCAAAGTTTAAGCTTAATATTTTTAGCACATGCTTTGAAAATATTAATAAAGAGTAATTCTAACTACCAAACATATCAAGTTTAATTTCTCGAACATGCAAGGTGAAAGCAAATTATCAAAAATTCAGAAATAACTTGTAATTAACAATTAAGCACACAATTCAGTAAAATAAATCAAAATAACTTATACAACCCATTTAGTTCATCACAAGCTCGAGGTGGTGGCACTCAGCAGATCAGCAGGTGGTTGTGCACAAATCCCGAGGAAATGGTCCCAAAATGCTCTGTGGTGGTACAGAGCAAAACCGGGGGTGTGAATAGCCGAATAACCGAAATAACCAATTCCCGCCTCTGCTACAGTAGCGCCACAGTGACGCTACAGTAGCCGCTCGTCTTCTCCATCGCGACAGCGCGGTTCTCGGCCTCGGCCTCGTTCTCGCTCCTCGCGACCGTCCTCGACCTCAAATCATCTCAAGAGCCTGCAAAAGACAATAAACAGTGAGGAAACACCAATAAAACAGCAAAACAGAGAGAGAGAACAGGAAGAAAACCTCCCTGTTTTTGCTTCCTGTCGCGACGGTGGTGCACCGCGGTGCGGCTCTGGTTGTGGTGGTTTTCCGGTGGTGGAGAGAAGGTTTGAGGCCTGTACGAATAGAGGACAGAGAGAGTGGAGGAAGACGGGCTGTGGCGAGGCAGAACAGAGCCGCGGTGCGACTCTGTTTCACGGCCTGGTTGGTGGCTCTGTCGCGGCGATTCGCGCGGAGGTTGTGGTGGTGGGACTTGTGCGGAGGTGGTGGCGGTTGTGTGGACAGGGGAGAGGAGCAGAGGCGGTGACGGAGTGAAAAGTTGACGTGAAACAGGGTTGTGACAACCCTGTTTCACGGTGGTGACGGTTGTGTTGTCTGGCGGTGGAGGTGGTGCTAAGGGTGATGGTGAGGTGACTGTGTGCTGAGTGAGTGGAGTGAGTGAGAAATGGATAGGTGGTGGCTTGTGATGAGAATCACCTTGAGAGGAGGAAGAGGTTTTGATCTTCAATTCTAATCTTTTCCCTTCTCTTCCCCCTCCCCCCATTCTTACCCTATCTTCCTCTATTTATAAAGAATAATCAAGATGAATAGGGATGGAATGAGGGAATGATTCATCAATGAGGGTAGGAGAAGGATTAGGTTTGGGTTTGGTTTTAGGGTATGAATTAGGTTTCGGGTTTAGGGTATGAATTAGGTTTAGGTTTAGGTTTTGTGATTGCTTTATACCACCATTGGAATCGACTAATTGTCGTTCCTTAACTTGCCGCTTTAATCTGATTTCATCGTTTACGCTCAAATTCCTACAAAGATATGAAAACGAAATAATTACTATAAAATATAATAATCGAAACACTAACATGTATAAATTAAGGGGTATATTATGTAATAATTATGTGACTATCAATGAGCGGCAGCGAGAACACACTCCCCCCAAAACTCAATTGGAACACTATTAAAAATCCCCTTTTGCGACTACTCGTAGCGCGACGAGGGAAGTTTTGTCGCTCAAAATTATCATGGCGCAACAACATATTTAATATTGTCACGCAAGTACAAAAAATAGCTAACTACTCAAGGCGACGAGCGGTTTCGTCGCGTCATAACCTCTGTCGCGACGCAATTAAAGCCTTTGTCGCATACCTAATATGCGATAACGTGTCGTCGCTTAAAACCAAATATTTCGTCACCCTAAAATACCTAGGGCTACGTGTCAACCACTTTAAACGACCAACTTTAATATCCTCTGGAGACACACTATTTCGTCGCCTAAATATAGCTTACGCAACGCACCAAAAGCCTTCGTCGCCTAAAATTTTCCACTTTGAACAACACCCTAGGGCGACAAACTTTGTCATCGCCTAAAGATATCTTACACGACGAAGTGGAAAGCTTCGTCGCCTAAAGTATTCACAACAAAATACATCCTAGGGCGACAAACTTTGTCGTCGCCTGAAGATATCGTACGCGACAAATTGGAAAGCTGCGTCGCCTAAAGTCTTCCCAACAAAGATACATCCTAGGGTGACAAACGTCGTCGTCGCCTAAAGATAGCGTACACGACGAATAGGAACCCTTCTTCGCATCAAGTATTCACAACAAAGATTCGTCGCTTAAAGAGAGCCGATGCATCGCCTAAAACATCCTAGGGCGACAAACGTTGTCGTCGCCTAAAGCTATCTTTTGCGACGAAGTGGAAAGCTTCGTCGCATCAAGTACTCACAACAAAGATTCTTCACTTAAAGAGAGTCGGTTCATCGCCTTAAAACATCCTAGGGCGACAAACTTTGTCATCGCCTGAAGATATCTTACGCGACGATTTTGAAAGCTTCGTCGCCTAACGTGTTACATCCTAGGGCGACAAACGTCGTCGTCGCCTAAGGATAGCGTACGCGACGAATAGGAACCCTTTGTCGCATCAAGTACTCACAACGAAGATTCCTCGCTTAAAGAGAGTCGGTTCATCGCCTTAAAACATCCTAGGGCGACAAACTTTGTCGTCGCCTGAAGATATCATACACGATGATTTGGAAAGCGTCATCGCCTAAAGTCTCATCCTAGGGCGACAAACGTCATCGTCGCCTAAAGATAGCATACGCGACGAATAGGAACCCTTCGTCGCATCAAGTACTCACAACAAAGATTCGTCACTTAAAGAGAGCCGGTTCATCACCTAAATCATCCTAGGGTGACAAACTTTGTCGTCGCCTGAAGATATCTATCGCGACGAAGTGGAAAGCTTCATCGCATAAAGTCTTCCCAACAAATATTCGTCGCTTAAAACGAGCAGGTTCGTCACACAAGCTATGACCTGTTCATCTTCTCCACGAATTAGAATAATTAGGTCTGCGTTTTTCACTATTTTCTCCTCTCATTTTATTCTTTTTCTCTGCTAGATTGATTTCTCTCACTATATACTCCAAGCTTCCAACACTTAATTAGGCTTCGTCTTCTCTTTGTGTCGCCGGCGCCGGCCACACCTCCAATCTTCTCTCTCTTTCACTTGAAAAACGGTGAGGAAATTGCTAATTTTTTATTTTTTGAAATTTCATGAAATTGGGTTGCTATCATGTGGATTTTTGGGAGTGTCTCACATTTTTTTTGAGTGCATAGTAGATATTTATTAATTAATAATATCTACATCGTCCACTTGAAGAATTGTAATTGAGATGCTGCTGAAATTTTTCCACATTGAAACCTAATTGCATTAGTGTCGTTAACTCTATTTAATTCTCATGTTTTGTTTATAAATTGAAAACAGGCGTAATGGAAAAACAGTGGATACAAAATCAGGACAAATGTTGTGATGAATATTTAAATGGGATCGAGAGCTTCATTGAGTTTGCAAGGGCACATGTCACTGGTATGACGAATCATATCAAGTGTCTGTGTCAATGTTGTAACAATTGTTTGTGGCAGACATTCAATATGGTTCGATATCATTTGGCGAGGTATGGGATGATTCTGAATTATACGAGGTGGATTTATCATGGGGAGCAACGAGAATTTGGTTCTACTTCATCGAATTCCCAGCCACTTGTGCCGCACATTGATGAAACGCCCATGAATGATAATGACCAAGTTATGGGTATAATAAATGACGCTTATCCATATGCATCGAGAACGAAGATGGCATTGATGATATGGTAGGAGATACCTTACCTCCCAACATGCTACAAAGTGAAGAGTTAGAAAACTATGAAAGACTGTTGAAACAAGCCCAACAAGCATTATACCCCGATTGCACAGAGTTCTCCTTGCTTACTGCCATTGTGGAGTTGATGCATTGCAAAGTGAAACATCATATGTCGAATAAGTGTTTTTCTCATTTAATGGGAATTATGAAGCGGATGCTTCCGAAGGAAAACATTTTGCCTGAGGATTATCGTAACACGCAGAAATAGTTGAATGGTCTTGGTTTGGGGTATCAAAAGATTCATGCTTGCAAATACAACTGTGCATTATTTTATAAGGAAATTGAAGGGATGGATGCATGCCCTGTGTGCAATGAGCCAAGATATAAGCCTAATTCTAGTAATAAAACGAAGAAAATTCCACAAAAGGTTTTGCATTATCTTCCACTAAAGCCCAGATTGCAGCAACTATACATGTCGACGCACACTGCAAGTCATATGAGATGGCACAATGAAGGAAGGGTTGATGATGATTTTTTGAGACATCCTTCTGATGGAGAGGCTTGGAAAGCATTCGATACTATGTATCCCGATTTTGCAGAAGACCCGCGCAATGTCAGATTGGGACTTGCAACTGATGGATTTAATCCGTTCGGGAATATGAGCTCTACTCACAGCACCTGGCCCGTCGTTGTTGTTCCTTATAACTTGCCCCCTTGGATGAGTATGAAAAAAGAATTTACAACGATGACTTTATTAATTCTCGGTCATCCCGAAAAGGACATTGATGTTTATTTGCGGCCGTTGGTTGATGAGTTAAAGACTTATGGGAAAATGGTGTACGTACATTTGATAAGTCTACCAACACAATGTTTATGTTGAGAGGAGCAGTGATGTGGACTATACATGATTTTCCCGCTTATGGAAATATTTCAGGTTGGAGTACTCAGGGCTATAAGGCATGTCCGATATGCAACAATGATGTAACGTCTGATTGGCACGCGGGAAAGGTTTGTTAAATGGGTCATTATAGATGGTTGCCCCAGGATCACGAGTGGCGACCAAATAAGGTGGACTTTGATGGAAAAATGGAGAACGACACTAGACCTAGAGAATGGTCGGGGGATGACATTTTGGCTAAGTTGAATAGCTTGGAATTTGGTCAAATTGGCAAACATCCCGATAATCGTGATACTAATTTGCACAGGTCAGCTACACATCTGAACTGGACGAAGAAGAGTATATTCTTCGAGCTTCCGTACTGGTCGAATTTAAAGATCAGGCACAACCTAGATGTGATGCATATTGAAAAGAATGTGTGTGATAGTGTGGTTGGGACAATTCTTGGCATCGAAGGAAAATCGAAGGACACTGTGAAAGCGATGGAAGATTGTATGAACATGGGGTATAAAGAAACGGTTATGGCTTAAGAAAGTCGGTGACAAATAGGTAAAGGGACATCCCTATTTTGCAGTTAAATCGCCAGTAAAGATAAAAAAAAAGTTTCTTTCTTCTGTGAAGTTTCTAGATGAGTACGCATCTAATATTGCCTGTTGTATGAAAATAAGTGACGGGAAAATGTCGGGATTGAAGAGCCATGACTATCATGTACTACTGCAACGCCTTCTTCAGGTCGCTATTCGAGGATTTTTGCCATCGGATGTTGTTGGCCCTATTACAGAATTGTCGAGATTCTTCCAGCAGCTATGCGCAAATCGGATATAGAAAGTTTGCAAAATGATATTATTAACATCTTATGCAAATTTGAACAGATATTTCCTCCGGCATTTTTTACTTGCATGATTCACTTGATGATACATTTACCGGGTGAGGCAAAGCTTGGTGGGCCGGTCAATTATCGGTGGATGTACCCAATAGAAAGGTAACTCATATGCTTGTTTTCCAACTATTCTTCATTTATTGTAACGAATTTGACATCTTTTATATTTTGTAGAATACTAGGCACATACAAAATGTACGTACGGAACAGGGCAAGACCCGAAGGATCTATAGTGGAGGCATATATTGCAAATGAATCACTTACTTATTGTGCAATGTATCTCCATAATGTTGAGACGTCCTTCAACCGAACTCAATGAAATAATGACGATGGTACTAGAAGTGAGACACTTTCTGTTTTTGCGCAACTCGCACGACCGTTTGGCGAGCCACCAACAAATGATCGGTTTTGCGATAACGACATGGAAGTTGCGCATTGGTTCATACTCAACAATTGTGACGAGGTCTTGCCATTTTTGGAGGAGCATGAAGAACTACTTAGGCGTAAGTATCCTGCACATTTACGGGCCGAGAAGCACCGTCAATTATTTCCTGAATGGGTTCGCAAACACGTAAGTTGATAACTATAAGAAAATATGATAATACTGCATTATTTTTTTTTATAATTGGTATTCAACATATTCTGAATATATATAATTTTTCTTAATAGATGTTACAATTGAAGGAAGTAAATTCGGCTCTTTACGATGATGAATTATCAAAACTGGCGAGAGGTTTTATTCGATCTGAAACATTTTCGGGTTGTTATGTGAATGGTGTTAAGTTCCTGGTTATCGAGCGAGACAACAATTTGAGCACTCAAAATAGCGGCGTATCGGTACCTGGGGACGGCAACACCGCCAATGTTGATTTCTATGGTAAACTGACATCTGTAATTCAATTATTGTACAAAGACCGTTGCCAGGTGATTTTATTCAAGTGTCGTTGGTTTGATACAAACCCACATAAAGCCGGGAGTATTAATTAAACGAGAATATGGTCTAGTAAGTGTGAACACAAACACACTTTGGTACGAGCATGATCCTTTTATTTTGGCAACTATGGCAAAACAAATTTTTTATCTAGATGATCTTAAAGCCGGTGGTGGATGGAAAGTAGTCCAGACGATCCAACACAGAAATATATGGGACATTCCTGCAAAGGCTTCTGATGACCACAGAAATTTGTTTATGTATTGGTTGATTTCACTGTCAAGTTTGATAAACTTAAAAATCTCTGACACTTTCTCATTATAGGACCAAAATCTTTTTCACAAGCTTTTGTTTCAACAATATCTGAATAAACAAGTGGCTAGATGTTGTTTACCCTTTGAACTAAAAACAGTGTAAACCTCCAAATCAGATGCAAACCGAGTCAGTACTCTTGCCACACCGCAGTGCTGCATTGCAGCCATGCAGGTGAAAAATAATCTGCTTCTGTTAGAATAGCTGGAAAATCTTCAATTTCATACAGTTCTTGCAGTCTAGAACACCAACTAGGTAACTCTGTCCTGTAAAATAATTTCTCCTTTACTGCGTAAAAAAAAACCATGTAGACAGGCTTTACATGATCAGGATTCACCTCAGCAGTTCTCAAACACAGAGTGAAGCATTCCTTTGATCGAAATTGAAAGTTTAGACTCCCAATCTACTTTGCGTGTGAGTGGTGAAGTTACTTGTTTTCATGAGTAGGAACCAAGAGTGAGCAGTTGACAATGAAGTGATTATGTGTTTGAATCACATTTTGGGGTACCATCCAGTTGAAAAAAAAAAATTGGACTTCCATTAGCATCCCATACAATCTTGTACCATCTTGATATGTTTCCTTCTCTCATCAAATCCCTATATGCTTGCTTAATAGAAAACTTTCCAGTGGGTGTTGATGACCAAACTAGTTTGTCATCATGGCTATGACTTCTTGTTTCTATTTTTGCAAACTCTTCCCATAATTGCTTGAGGACATTATCAGAGGCTCTTGGAAAGTGCCATCTTGAACTTCTTTTCACCTTGCTGACATTTGCACTTTCAGGGATATATGATCTCTGTCTTCTATCATAAAGAACTATGGTATTTATGTAGGATCCCTATTCCAGTCCATGGGTCATGCCAGAAGAAGACATCCCTCCGCCCTTCAATTATGTATTTCATGAGAGCAGAGCATTGAGTTTTGCTTTTAAGAATAGATTTTCACACCCATGAGCAGTCCTTGGGAATATCCATATAGTCCATAATCTTTTTTTTTTCTTCATTTGATTTTTTTTCAACCCATGACACCCACATAGACTTTGCTTTGCTAGCTATTTGAAATAGATGGTGACAACAGGCTGCCTTGTTCCAAATTGAGCAAATTTAGTAAATTTCTGGATCAATTTCTGATAGAGACACAAACACAAACACAGTAAATTAAGAAAACACAAACAAATGGATACAAATTGATTACAGTGAGCAAATTCTGACAGAGATACAAATTGTTCCAGTAGTAAAATTTCTAACAGTAAAATTTTTGGATCAATTCAGTAAGCAAATTTCTGGATCAATTCAGTAAGCAAACTCAGTAAGTAAAATTTCTGACAGAGATACAAATTGTATTACAGTGAGCAAATTAAGTAAATTTCTGGATCAATTTCTGACGGTGAGCATATCAATTTCTGATAATGAGCATATCAATTTCTAACAGTAAATTTTCTGAATCAATTTTTGACAGTAAATTTATGAAAATGTTGCAATTCGCAATATTGTTGCTTCCTTTAGTTCTTCCTGAACTTCATCGTAGAGATTTACATTTGCATATAAAATGCTAGACATGTACATTTATATCTCCTCTACATTTGCTGTTGAAATTTTAAAAAAAAAAAATTGTTCTTCTTCCCCATTTATCCAGTTTTCTTCCCAGACCTTGTGAAATTCAAGTTTTCTCCTTCATTATACATTGTATAGTTAATGTATTGTTTTATACGATCTTCCACTGATTGCATCTATTTACTTTGTTTTCATGTTACTTTGTAATTGTTGTGTTGTGTTTTTATTATTTTGGTTCAGATGGCTTCTTTGATAACAAGAAAACGTAGATCCGTAATTGTTGCTGATAGTAGTTCGGTCGCCGCTCCTCCGCCCAACGTAGCTCATTCCACCATTAATGCTCCCGCTACAAGGGCTGCTTCTATCAATACTCCACCAGCACATGGATCAAATGTTTCGGTAGTTGATCAATCTTCATCGTCTAGATTAGTTTCTCAAGTTCTCACTCGACGAAGCGTCAAACGAACAAATCGTCGATCAGCGTCTCCTGAGATTGCACTCGAGACTGTAACCATGCCCGGGGATGTAAACCCCTCCCCCCAAGGAGATGGAGAGCTCCCTAGAGGTAATAAACTTAAGTTTTCCTCATCATATTCGGCAAATTGAATTTTTTTTTTACAACAGCAAAGAAAACGAGGGGGCCCTGTAAACAACTAAAATCTCAAAGGATCACACGAACCACTAACACACGCATTCCCGTAGTGTGGGATCTTAGTCATCATCGCTTGCAATCGGCAAAGATTAATAGCTTGTTGGTGCATGACATCGGTGCAATCATTCGCAACCATTGCCAGATGACATCCTCATCTTGGAGTGAGGTCAAGCCTGAGACGCAGGCCGAGGTGTTGGACACGCTCACAGTAAGTTTTAGCCATTCATCTCAACCTTTAATAATTAAAATCTTTATAATGCAGAAAGTTTTGAAGGTTTTGCATGTTTATGCTTGTATTTTTACATGATTTGGTATAACTTATCTCTTTGGGCCTTAATATTCTCTAATAAATATTATTTTAAATTTCAGGTTAACTTTGAGATTGACATGAATGATCCAAACATTCATGAATATATCATCGGTACGTGCGTGGATCGATACAAGAATTGGAAGCATGATTTCCATCGATACTTCCAAACGTTTTCTGATGTGGATAGTGCTAAGGCACAACCCCCAATCGAATTGGAGCATAGGCTTGATGAGTGGGTGTGGTTGTATGATCATTTTCGAACTCCCACATTTCTGGTAAGCATTAAAGTTTTATTTAATTAGGCAAAACATATTTATTTTTATATATGTAATAATGCATATGTTTAATATATATTTTGAATAATTATACAGAAAAGATCTGAGGCGAACAAGGCGAACCGACGTCAAAAGAAAATTTTACATCACTCTGGTTCATTGCCCTTCTCTTACAGGGTGGAGGAACGACGTCTAGTTAGTGAACTCATGTTTCATTTCATTATTTTTTTTTAGTCAATACATTCAATTAAATGTTTATATTAGTTGGTTTATTATTTTAACAATGTTTTGTAGGAGGGTTCAAAATTCCCATAAATCGACATGTTCAAGGATGTTTATGCACTACCTGGCAATGAGGTGGCCATGAAGTTGCATGTATGTTTTATTCTTTGCATGTTGTCACTTCTGTTGTTTTAAAAGTTATTAATTTTTAATAATTTTTTTAATCAAGGAAACGATGGTGGAGAGGCGCGATGCCTACATGGAGCGAGTGGCCTCGCAGCATCCTCCGGAAACTCCGTTGGAACAGCTCACAATGGACAATCCTGATGCAGGATTACATATTTTGAAGGAGACATTGGAATCGCTAGGTCCAAGACCCGGAAAGATTGTTCGGGGGATGGGAAAAGCTAAAGTTCGTGAGGTCAACACCTCATCTTCAGCTTTGCAGCGCTTAGTCGGAATCGTTTCATCATTACAGTCGAAAGTGGAGGAATTACAGAATGAGTTAAATGCTGCCAAAGCGCGTGAGGCAGAGAGGGAGGCTCGGGAGGGGGAACGACAAGCACAAGAGGAAACTAGGTGGAGTATGTTATTAGGGGCTCTCCAGCAGTCAGGGATTAATTTGTTGAGCCTCCCGCTACTGTCGACAAACCATCATCAGCCACCACATCCCTAAAAATGTACTGATGTGTTTTTTTAATTTGTAACTATACAGTACGGTTTAAAAATTTTAATTTGTAATGGATACATTATGATTTTACATTATTAATTTTTAAAGTTAATAGTATTTAAATAAATTAGCCAAACCTTTCTATGCGTGAGACAATTCAATTAATAAATATTTCAAATTTAATTAAAATAAATATTTGAATTAAAAGATTTCAAAATTATTAAACAGAACTTTAAGCGACAAAAATTTTCGTCGCATAAGAATAGATCAAGCGTGTGTTTGGATCGACGTAACCTGTGTGACAACATTAGAGTGATGAATATTGTTGTCACGCAAAGAATATCTTGTGCGATGAAATGTTCGTCACTATTGAGTTAAGCCGACAAAGTCTAACGCGGCTAAAGGGATCGTTACGATTGAGTTATGCCGACAACGTTTAATGCGATGAAAGGGATCGTCGCGTAAGTATATTTTGCACGAAGAACAATTATATTTCTTGAGACCAAATGAGCGTCGCGCAAAATAGTATTACGCGATGCACCCTTATGCAACGATCTTTGGTGTTGTCGCGCAAAAGGATTTCATAGCGACGAAGATTTATTTTCGTTGCGCAAAGATTTGCGAGAGTGTCGTCGCACAAAAAGGATTTTGTAGCGATGAAGATTTAGTTGCGTCACGCAAAGACTTGCGAGACAGAGCTGTGGTGTCGTCTCGCAAAAAGGCATTTGTAGCGACGAAGATTATTTTTCGTCGCGCAAAGGCTTGCGAGACAGAGCTGTGGTGACAACCTTTGCGCGACGAATATATTGTCGCCCAATATTTATGAATATTGGGAGATGAAATGTTGTCTATAGCGACAATTTTGACTACGTCCCTAAAGGCCTTTTTTTGTAGTGGAAGTGGCGCTTGAAAAAAGAGAACACAGGCTACATCTAAAATATAGCAATGTTTTAAAATACCATGTTGGGCATAAAATAATATCATGAGTTTAGATATAAATTATATATCATTGTCACTCCGAATCACTTTAACGGATTTTGTGAATTGAGTTTTGGCCATATAACAAAATTTTTGTAATAACATGCTTGCTTCACTCTTTTCAAGCATTAAATATACCCAAACCGCACAGCTAAAATCATCAATAATCGTAAGAAAATATTTAGCACCAAAATTAATAAAATGACGATAAGGAACAATGAATTAATTCAAACATGTCCATAGCACAATGATTACTCAAAGGGAAACTAGAGCGAGTTTGTTTGGCTCGACAACAAATATCACAAATAGAGTTTTTATCAGAAGAATCAACCTTATTACCATTAATGTTCAAAAAGGACATCGATTTAGACGAGGGATGACCTAACCGACGATGCCATAAATCAAAAGATTCCGGTGCCCGTGTACCTGAAGTAGTCGCGATCATCACAGGCTTGAAACGGTACACCCCTCCTCGTGACTCACCCAGACCAATCGGGTTCCTCGTGGTGCGGTCCTCTAAGATACACATACGATCAGTAAATGTCACGAGACAATTGGTGTCACAAATTAATTTGTTTACTGAAATCAAGTTCACTTGTAAGTTTAGCACAAATAACACATGTTTCAAGATAAGGCCAGGGTGTAGAATACAAATCCCTTATTTGACCGCGGAAGCTTGGTCACCGTCGGGTAGACCAACCAGAAATGGAGCAATATCATGAACATAAGTCAACAAAGATAAATCACCCCGTCATGTGATGAGACGCCCCACTATCAATGAGACAATAATGATCACAATTTTGCTTACCAGACATGGAATCACCCTCGGGGCTAGACTCGATCAAAGCCAATAAACGTTGCAGCTGCTCACTGGAAAAACCGGGAATGGTGGCTGAAGCAGAACTAGTTGCAGCGTACTGGGTGAGGTCCGATTTCCCTCCTGAATAGTATGGTGATGTGGGATTAGTGAGGTCTGACTTCCCTCCTGAATTATCTGGATTGCTCACCATGACTGAAAAGAGGATGCAGCGGCAGAAGAAGGAAAGAAAAAAAAATTTGCCCTAGGGCTCTGATACCATAATAAGTTTAGAATATGGAGAAGAACTTTATTGAATGGATGTTTTACAAGAGACTCTAAGCTGAATTTATATAGCCTACACTAGAATTACATTTATAATCATATCAAGTAAATAAACACATAATAGAAAAGTATCCCTAGCAAATGTTATGTGGACTAATTCTTCATATCTTCATATCAAGTAAGATACTTCACATCTTGTATGTGGACTGATTCTTTATATTTGCATATCTTCAAATCATATCTGCATATTCTTCATATTCTGAAAAATATTTAGTTGGGTAAAATAAAATATTCTTAATAGATAGCAACCTCATACCAACAACTCTGAATCTCAATCTTACCTGAATGGGTATTTCCCAAATGCTGGTAGCAGCTGAAACTAAGCATTACTTTTTTCAAATCGCAACATACATACATATAATAAATTAATAATAGAATCCATATTTCATGGAGAAGACTTCCTAGCAATAAAGAAACTTCTTCGCCAACCTCAACTTTGAAAACATCAAAACCTCAACTTACCTGAATAGGTATTTCCTAATTACTGTCGCATGTTTTTACAAGTGTGAAGGTATGCAAATTTGACAATATCAAAAGCTTTCATCCTGCAATTATACCAAGAAACTTCTTCGCCAACCTCAACTTTACCTATTTCCTCACTGGACTAGTTTGTATCTTCAGTTTGTTCAATTGTGGCCTGAGATTTCCCAAGGAATTGAAAAGCCTCAAACATGACCATCTTGTTGACAAGATGAGGTGACTAAATGAAATTATATTGATATTTCGAACTGGATAAAGAGCTGATTGCGCATGTGTGTTCCATGTTATGATCATCGTCCCGTCTTAATTGGGATATGACGAGGTCGGAATGAGATTTATGTACACTCCTAACCACACACCACTGATTTGATTGATTCATCAAAAAATTTTGTATTTACAAAACAGAATTTATACAATTGACTCAATTAGGACCCCAGCAGCTCAAATACATGACTTTCCTCAAAGACTCCTCTGATTGCTTCATCTTCTCTTGACTCAATTTCTTCCCAATTGCAGAAGTGGAGGCTGAAGTAGACACTCTTTTAGCTTGTAAATAAGATCTGAGGTTGGTCTTTGCATGTTGGTTGACTGATCTGAGCACATAATTCCATCTGCAAATACCTTGATCTTTCAATGCCTCTACAACTCCAACACTTGCTGCCACCACCCAACAAGCTTTTCCTGTTGAACTCATCTTTGCTATGTCTTAGTTAATATGTAAGAAAAAAAGGAAGGGTTTGTTCTGTGTTTTGGATCTTAGTAAAGAGAAATTGGTGTTTGATGTGTTGATCAATGGTGAAAGAAAGTGTATTTATAAAGAAAGGGGAGAGAGTGAGTG
The DNA here is from genome assembly GCA_003290165.1 of Berberis thunbergii. NCBI lineage: Eukaryota > Viridiplantae > Streptophyta > Magnoliopsida > Ranunculales > Berberidaceae > Berberis > Berberis thunbergii. The sequence continues at coordinate 23,871 of QNQO01002831.1, forward strand.
AGGAAGGGAGGTCCTGTTGATTGGATGAATAAAAACCATTGGCTGTTTTGGAAACAGTGGGTCATCCTGATGGTTTGCAGAACAAAGCCAATAGATGAAGTGAAGTGTGGAGTGGTTTTCAGTACACAATGAACATAGACATGGGACCAAATTTGCTTGAACAGGATATGTTGGCTTTTCAACCTTTTGCTAGTTTTGTTGGATAGTGCAAGAGAAATAAGTGACCACCGATAGTGATGGGCAGTATACAAATTACAACTACAACATAGCAAAACCATCGGCTGTTTCAGGAGTTGCACCAAAACCATCAAATGAAGAAAATGACTAAAGTACACAAAGCCATAGTTTATGCAAATCCAACAAAAGAGAAATTCTAAATGGCGAGGAAGTGGGCGAGGAAATCAGCGAGGGAGAGAGAGAGGAACAAAAAGAGAAGATCGAGTAACTAAAAAAGTTGTGCATGGAAGGATGGCTAGTTTCATTAGTACTTCAGAATCAGTAAGAGTACCAGTCAGGTCACCAGAATCTGGTAGTTTTGCTCATCAAAAAATATGGGCTTCTTCTTCTAGTGGTGGTGGTGATTCTGCAAAGCAAGGAACCAACATGGAGAAGAGGAAAACCAGAAGAGAAGCTGAGAAGGCTGAGAGACTCATGCATCTCGTCTTTTGGGGACCCAATTCCATGCATGGATGATGAAGAATTTGTAATTCCCCCCCCTTTTTTTTTGTAAAATAATATGCTTGTGTTTCTCAATCAGAATACTACTACTACTAGTGGCATACATATTTTGTAGGAGTTTTTGTCAATTGTTGGTATTAGTATGCATGATTTTAGTAGGGATGATTATATGGTTTCTTGTGGTTGCAAACTTGCAGTAGAGATTTTCTTTTTAAATGAAAATCCCCACTAGCCCTACCTTACTTTTGATTTTTTTTTTTTCCCCCTTTTTAAGTGTAGATTTCACTGCCCCCACTGACTCTTTCGAAAAAAAAAAAAACAATAAATTTTTTTTGGTGCCGATTATATATTTTTTTAATTTATAAAAAATGTATTTATTTTTTGCGCCTTAACTTTTAATACAATTTTGATTTACCCAACTCCGCAATAGTTCAAATCCTCCAAATCTCTCCAATAATCTGTCATTATCACTTTTGCGGAAAAGGAGTTTCAGAAGTATAGTGAAATTCACTGTGTTCTTCTTCACAAGATGAGAAATCTTCTCTACTACTCCCTCATCGCTCAAACATAAAATCTCGTGTTCTTGGTAAAGCCCCAAATTTCCACTTTTTGGTGTCGGCGATTGGACTATTGGTGGCGGTCATTCGTTCATCTTCTGCTTCATGCCCACCATCCCAACGAGCTTCACATTGAACATAGTTCCAATTTATAGGAAAACAATGATCTACCACCTCAAACAAAAATAAGGATGACCATGATTGATCAGATCCAATCTCAAAGAAAAGTCATATAGAGGTTGACTATCAAATCTTCTAATAGAACCTGGCTTAATACTTCGTATTTCTTATTACCATCTGAATGATTAAGAGATTGTTAGAAGAGTTTATTTACAAAAGGGTCATTGTTAGCCGATGAACTACACATTTTCACAGGAAAAAAAGGAGATGCGCTGCGACGTTTTAATGTAGATTGGTTCACTAAGTATAAGAGTTGGCTAGAGTATAGCAAAACAAATGATGTCGCTTTTTGTTTTCATTGCTATCTTCTGTAAGTGTCGGGAAACAAAGAGATGGTAATTATTTTTTTGTTGAAGTAATTTAAAAAAATAAAAAATCTTGAAACTCATGTAGGAAAGCTTAATAGTTTGCACACTCAAGCCTACATGAAGAGTTGAAGTTTAATGAATCAAAACTTCATATCCAATCATTTTATTTTCAAGCAATCTAATCGGCTTATGTTGATTGCAGTCGGTGTTTTACATAGTTATTCATATATTGTTTAAATTTAAATAAATTATTATAAAGTAATTAATTATTATACTATCTTTAATTAATTATGACTCATCACTTTTCTCCCTTCAATAAAAATTGTGGCTCCGTCACTGGTCATGTAATCATGTTGGCAGTGGAAACCAAAAAGGAAATTGTGCATTTCCAATCAGAAGGTGACTTGTTATCAATATCTAAATAGAGTTATAAATGGGGGTGGGCACGGGACGGGATGGTACGAGATATACTCATCCCTATCACATCCCCTTCATACGGGATCGGGACGGGATCAGTGTGCTGCCTGTGACTGCTGCGAAGATTATCATCATATAAGAGCGTGAAAAATAACTTTCTTATAATTAGATATAAACGTGGCATGCAAATATAAGGATAGCCACTAAATTCCCTAACAATGAAGTCTAGTGGGCTGACTTTTAAAAAATGACATGATAAATGGGACCCACTAAGAGTATTGTGTCGCTGTGATGGCCTCCCAACTGATTCCTTGACAAAATTCATTACTGTGGGAAACAAAATTCATGGTTCCTTGACAAAATGACATTTCATTTCTTGTTAGGGAAGAAATATAGACTTATTGGTGATGTTCTAACATATTCATAATGGTTTACCATCAATACATATATCGTAATTAAAAAAATATATTTTTACAGCTTGAGGCATCTCAAATTCTTGGCTCCGCCCCTAAATGTTCTCTTCTGAATATGTATTACTCAGTTAATTGTTATTTTTCATCTTCACCTGGGTATTATCAATATTTGGAAGTTAAATAATTGGAGCCACTTTTATTGGGAATCCAAACAACAGTATGCTATATTTATCTTGCTTAATGAATATTTATTTCTTGAAGTAACATTTCTGTTACCACTGCAAACACCATGAGTTTCTGTCAGTCATCAGTAAGTTTATATGAATAAAATAAATAAATAAATAAATAAATAAATAATAAATATTAATAATAAATATTAAAAAAATAGTTCGGAACGGGACGAGATTGAAAACATTCATTCCATCTCATCCCATTCTAGATCAGGACGGGACGGGATCAGGATGAAATTATTCAATCTCATTAAGACCTGAAAAAATCGGGACGGGACGAGATCGAGATTGCGAGATGGGATGCCCACCCCTAATTATAACAACTTATGAGTCAGACTTTTAATGAGATAAGTGGTCCAACCAACATAAGATTATGTTGTTGTTTCTAACATGTAATAGAATGAAATCACTAAGGCCCTTGTTAAATAACACCACCACTTCTACTGAATGATATCACCACCTCATTTTTTTTATCTATTGAAGAATACCATCACCTACCCTTACCTTTTTGTTTCTTTTCACAGGAGCAACACCCCGGCCAGCCCCACCACCTTGCACTGCCACCGCCGGTTGATAGTGGTAGTGCTTGAGAGAAGAAAGAGAGAGAAGAAGAAGAAGAAGAAGAAGAAGAAGAAGAAGAGGTGTGGGAGAAGAAAAAGAAGATGGGAGGGGGAGGAGAGGTGGCAATGGTGATTGATGAAAAAGAAAACAAAGAGAAGGATGAGGAGAGGTGACAGTAGCATGTTGGTGATGGTGAATGAGACGAGAATAGATGGCGGTAGTGGGATTGATGGAGAAGAAATGGAGAGATGATAAGAGAATATGAGTTTAACTTTTATACTGATAACATCCTTCAATAGGTATTGATATCGTTCATAAACTAGAAAATTGATGGTATTTTTCAACAGAAATGACAATATTATTTAGCAACGTCCAAACAATAAATAAGTGGTGATTAATCAAAGGGAGTTGTAATCAAAGGGAGTTGTCCTTCTTTGATTAGACTTACAATGAGATGTTCATAAAATGGGATGAAATTTTTTTATACTGGTCAATCTTTCTTCCTCGCATAAATTGATTCAGGTTGTGGATGACAATCCTTTTCGACTACAACCATGCTTGGAATTCCTTGTATTTGTTTTATTTATTTATTTTAACGGCCAGGTTCAAACTATTGGCTTGGAACTCCTTGTATTTTAATTTATTTATTTATTTAAATCCTTTAAATATGGTTTGGTTTAAATCTTGGGGAATTCTAATTGGCGAGGAAAACGGGCGAGGCAGGGGTGCAATCCTTCATTTCTCTCGAAATGTGTGTCTTTGTACATTTTGAGGGAGATGCAGGGTTGCACCCCCTCCCTCGCTCGATTCCTCGCCAATTAGACAAGCCCTTAAATGTTAGACTTGTTATCCATCCACTACAAGTTTCCTCGCCAATTAGACAAGCCCTTAAATCTTAGACTTGTTATTCCACCCGCTACAAGCTTATGGATGAATCGATATTCATTAGCTCTTGGAACTCTTTATCATCAAACGTTAAAGAGTAATACTATAAAACTCCTATTTTGACAAAAAAAACACAACCACAAACACACAACCCTAAAGGACCCAAAAAGGGATTGCGTACAATTACTAGATCAATAATATAAAGTTAAAGAAAAGACATGACCCACCTTTAAGAATAATGATATTGCCCATTGCACATCAAGGTGCCCATGAGTGCTAACAAAAGCATCAATTATTGGGTGTCACCGTCGTCGCAACATTTCTCCAATGCTACCTTTGTTTTTTTCAAAAGAATGGATCTCTAAAGTCTAAGTAGTGGCCCCTTTTCTAATAATTAAGAGGAAATATGGCCCATCAGTCACTAAAAAAAAAAATCAGATATTCCTCTTGAAAAAAAAAAAGGCACAAAATCTAGAAGCACTAATCCAATTAACAATCTTTATATGTATACAAGTAGCCTAAAACATCAATTTGGACCCCAGCAGCTCAAATACATGACAGTCCTGAGCGACTCCTCGGCCTCTTTCAGTTTCTGCTCACCATTCGATGTCGTATCGAGGACAGCACACGAAAATCTCCTTGATTGTTTAGAACAAGAAGTGGTGGAATCTTTAAGAGATCTAACGGTTGTTGAATCACACTTTGATGCTTGTTCCTTTATCCTCTGCATCCCTTTGTATGCTCAATCGGTACTAGATTGATTTTGTTGTGGGGTGCAAATAACACTTTTTTTCCTTTCTACAAGAGTGGAGAAGAGAAGAGAATAAGTTGAGTTGGTTTGATTTGATTTATACAGAGAAGAGAAAAAGGTGAGCTAAAAACAACCGGCTGACCACTGTTTTCAGTATTATCGATTGGCGGAAAAACTGGGGCGATGTTGTCGGGTCAGTGGAGAGTGACACGTGTCGGTTTCACCTTTGGATAAGTATGGTCACATATATTTCCGGATCTGTCACTTGGGATGCACGTGAGTCGAGTAGCTTTAGTTGTCAAAGGATATGGACATGGCATGGTCATTGACAAGTCATATTTGAGTTTAGCCAATGGAGGATATGTTATGATATGGAAAATTAAGTATGATTGACCTTTCAATTCTAGAGTTGTTGTAATTTGTAAATGAAGTCATCTTTATCTACTTCAATCATACATCATTAGGTATGATTAAGCTTTCCAATGTGACTTAATCTAATATAGGGTTAAACTTCTTTATCATCTCGAGTTGGTCTTCGGTCTTCCTCAACTCATGTTGATTATCATCAGGACTTAAAGTCTAAATATTCCTCAACTTCTACCATTAAATTGTCCTTTATGCTCATTTAACAGTTTTTAGTCTTCATGCTCATTTAACAGTTTTTAGTAGGGGTGAGCAATGTCGGTTTGGTTCGATTTTGAGCACCAAACCGATTTCATTTGATTTGCCCAAAATTCAAATTGAAATCGAATTTTATATTTGTAAATCGATGAAATTGGTTGAATCGAATTTCGGATCCGTCCGATTCAGGTGGACCGAAATTTCAGACTCAAGCACTTGAAAGACTTTTTTTAACACATGCCCAAACTTTTGACATGCCTAATTTTTTGACAAACCCCAAAATTAAAAACTTTGAGAGAAAGGGGTGATTTAGTGCAACATGATACTGCAGTGCATTTGTTGCACTAATAAGGTATTGACACTTATCTGTTATTTATTTATTTATATATATCTAATTAATCGGTCGGTTCGATTTAAATTATTTTCTTTCTACTCATATTTCGGTTCGATTACTGAACCGAATTTGAAAAACTGAATTTAAATCAATTTTTGCCAACCCCTAGTTTTAGTTATTGCGGAGAATTCTAATGTACGATGCTCTACTAATTTTGTTTACAAGAGAACTAATTTTATGACACTATAACTCTTAAGAATGTGAATGGGCTGGAAATTTGTTTAATATTCTAAATGAAAAACCCGACCATTGTCATCCCTAACATTTATTACAGTAGACATTTCTTCTAATCTGAGTAAAAACTCTACATGAAAGACGTGAAAACAAGAAAGATCTACATTGAGAAATAATTTTTGTGGTGCATTCCACATTCAAAAACATTTGCAAGAGTTAACAATCCAATCAAAGCACTTCATGCAGATCAGTTTCTATACAGATCCCGGGAGAAGGGGAAATAGTTTGAAAAATGCTAACAAGTCACTATAAATACTATGATGTTTAACCAATGATTGTTCATTGTAAGGTAAAAACTGGATGACAAGTTCAAATCTATAATTGCAGAACTAGGCTATTTGCAGGGTTTAATAAACTTGTTCTAGTTGGAATGGACAAGATGTTGGGAACCTAAGTGAGAGTTGCAATGTCAACCTCATCTGGTACTTTGAAAGTATCTGCTGCACCAAACTTCCTTCGTTCTTCCAAGTGATGGTCTTCGTAATCTTCCTCTGAACTATCATAATCTTCTTCTGGATGACTACTAGTAGGAGAGGCAGGATCATGAACACTCTTGGATCGGCATTCTGCAGTGGCAAGCATGTTGACTTGTCCAAGGTGAGAGATCTCAACTACAACAGTGTCATCATCATCTGGGAGCGGCTGCTTCCATGGTTCGCCATCAATTCTCATGAAAGTATGGTCAACCGCACCTTTGTGAAACTCAAACCGGATTCGATGAGCCTAATCACACAAAAGTTGACAACAGTTAACAGATTGTACATTTCCATTATACAAGGTGAAATTGGATGCTTTTTTTTGGGGGGGGGGGGGGGTTGGATCCTACAAAAAGTAGGCGGAACCATTACAGAAAACATGATATCATGAAGGCCATGCTTAGTTGGTTTTTCTCGCATAGGACAAGAATAAATCCATTTGAACTTGCCGGCTACCTTATTTTTAACATGGGGAAATATGGTAAACTAGGCTATCAAAATTGTGTGACTCTGGTGCTTGCATTCATGCAATCGGTCAGCATTTACCTAGATAATATCCTACGAGACCTATTTAACTGTGAACACAAATAATCAGCAGTTACAGGGGATAGAGGGTACTTTGACTCCTGTATCCAATCCATTTCTGATGGGAATTTAAACTTAAGGATGCTAACCTGTGCAAGACGAGTTCCATGTCCTTTTCCCTTGGGGGCATACAGAAGAAGCCCATGCCAAGCATCCCTAAAACCGACAACCTCAAGTAGACCATCATCCACAAATGGTGCAGTCAAGTCCCTCTGTAGACCCACAGCGCACCAAACTAAAATCATAAAGATGCATCGGCAAAAATATGTTGCAAAGATAATAATGGAAACTATCCATAGGTAGAATAATGTTTTCTGCTAATATTCTCCAAGACATACGAAAATGAAAGTTGCTAATATGACTCACATCTCGTGTTTTCCTTGGATTTGGTGTACCCCAGGGATTTAGTCCACCGGAAAAGCTGGGGAGGTTCAGACAAACAATTGACCTGATACTGTAATGAAAGAGATCTAATGTTACTAGGAGACAAAATAAGAAACAACTGTAAAGGAAATAGCAGTGAAGAAAGTAAATTTCGAGCCAAAAACTGATTAAATCAAAATGATTTTGCACTACTTTTTTGACAATCCGCAGAAAATGTGGCTTATGCTAATGAATAATTCTAGGAATGTGCTCAATGAGATGGTATGGCAACGGCCAGAAATTCATCCATCTCTTTAGAGAAATAGCAGCTCAGATCGTCAACTTGAGAAACATTTTCCACCATGGACATGGTTTATAACATTATGTTCTAAGCCTTTTACACTGGCTTCATTGCAGTCAAAGGAACTGCATGAGAATACTGGGTAGTGGAATGAACCACACAGAAATGCTAATTTGAAGAAACAACCATGCACTTTACTACACAAACTTGAAACTATATTTCGTAACTTCAAAGAAACTACATTAGATATAGTTTTATTGATCACTTTCCATTGCTCATCTTAATCCTTATGCTCTCTATGATTCAGTACATGTGCTCAGTATGTAACATAAAAGAAATAAAATTTTCTTCTCAAGAATCCATGTTAACATCCAAGATGCACCTAAAAGGGCCATCCGAACCAGTTACCATGCACAAGCTTCTAGCTCATGCACAGTAAACAGTATGAAGCTTAAAATGATGAAGCTATATGTAACTCAATGAAATAAAATTGTTAGTCTCACCTGCGAGGTATGACAAGGTCTTTCCATTTACCAGATTTTTTCATGACCTTAACTTTTGCAAGTTGAAGTATGTTCCTGTTCAAACAAGGAAAAATTTTGAAAACAATCAGGCATGGACATGATTGTTAAGAAAATCAACATAAAGTTGTCAAGAATAAATGTGAGTAGGTCCATGCATCATGTGTCTGTTGCATGGTCTTGGAAAAGGTTTCCAATCCGAACAAGTCTAATATATTATCTCAGATTGATTGCCCAGAAATAAATTATTAGACATGTTAACTGTGTGATATACTTGTAGAATCAAAACAGGTGGATGGTGGCTGTAAAGTAATTGGTTGATGATTTGAACAGGCAGCCTATGTTATTTTAACATAGGGCTTCCTTGACTTAACTGAGTTTTTTTTTTTTCTCTTTAACTAATTCATTTTTTTATAATTACAGCAATTTCTTTTACTCTTTTTAAAATTCAGTTATTTTAGTCACAATCTTTGCCAACTACTAATTGGGACTCAGCAACACAGCAAACGAACGCACTCACCGAGACGAAGGATGTAAAAGAGGAGCAGAAAACCATCCTTGTGTACATACAAGCTTTGCATAAGTACCCTGGCCAAGTAAAATAAACTATTAGTATTACCGTTAAAGTATTTCATAAATCACAAAAGTCACACTCACAATGTTATCAGTGAACCATATACTGGGCAGAGTGGTATAAACCCACTTTTCATAAACCAAATAGTAAGACAGATAACTCAATGTACAATAAGAATCCATGATTACTTTCTGCGACCTATAACTCAAAAAAAAATCAAAAGCGTGTTAAATTGGCAATTCCAATTTCCACAAATTTATTCAGTAAGAAAAAAAGAAGAAATGCAGGGCATAAGAAGAAGAAGAGAGAGAGAAACATAAATAGAGTGCTAACAAACCATCAGTAAGAGCACCCACTATTAACTACAGTCCACATATTACTACCTAGATCACATCTTAATTGAAAATCGTAGATAGGACGTTGCTCAGTTTAGTGAGTCTTGCCAAAATATGAAAGAAACGGTATTACTACAACTTAGATGCTTCTTCATTATATAATATGATAAATTTCCATTTGGGTTTGTCAACTCCAATTACTATAATACATAGAAGAGACTTATTACCGTGTGATGAGAACAAAGTACTCTGTTTTTTCTAAGTTCATAAATTCCAGATAAAGATAAATGGAAAATGATAATCAAAAGATTTATCTCTGTGATAATGATACGATTTTCGATCTCGTACAGCCATACTTTAAGATTCTATGGACACCCAATACCCAAAAAGATATTGTAATGAGGATGATTTTCCAACACATCCAGACTTGCTTTGAGATTCTATAGACACCCAATGCTAAAATAAAAGTTTTGATCTAACAATTGCATCATAACTGCTGAGATTATGTGCTACAGAAGAGAGGGATAAATCATTACCTGGTTAGCTAACTGATTTTTGAATTTTTCTGGATGCAGCTTCCTCTCGGAATGAAATGCATATGATACCTGAGCATCCATACCTGAAACAAAGATAAAATTGATTGTTTCGTATTCCGTAGTCCACTTAGACATATAGCAATTTTACATGCTATTTCTCACGACTTCTTTTTATGTTCCCTAAGATGTTTGCATGTATTTGAGATTAAAAATTATACGAGCCTGTAAAGCTATGTTCAGTGTGAAGAAGAAGAAGATAATGAAGCTTCTCCACCAGTTTAAACATCCTGAAACATAAACATGAAGTGCCTTTCCGTTTATTCTGCATAAACTAGGCTTTTATTCTGCATCTGTAGTATTACTATGCACAAAATTTACTGTCTCCCTTAGAGGAAAGCTAGTTTAGAGAACCAATCAAAGCTCCACAACCCAATAATTTGATTATTTGAACAGGAACATTAACTTGAAAACTGTAAAAATTCATGCTTCATGTGTTCTCATAAACATGAAAGTTAGAAAATGTCATTCCAGAAAGAATGGTATTCTTTTATGTGAAACATAAGATTACTTTAGGAATCAGGATTTGAATTGATTGATATCGACATGTCTAGTATTTTTTGTGAGGAAATATTTAATTAATTTTGATGTGCTCACTTTAAGACATTAGGAAATAATGCACAGATATAGTTTACCATTGTATATATGAAGTTTAGCTCTATAATTTTTCTCAGAGTCAAACAGAATTTGGAAATTATCATGCCACTATACCAGAGGAACTAACATCAATATGGAGAATATGTGGCTGCAACTTCTTACATTATTCCTAAGCAGCCATGAATCACTAGATGATTCAAGTATTCAAATGCAATAGCATGTATTTGATGCTCAACCACTAAATAGAGGTTTGAAAAACATATAAATATAGGACGAGGAATACTATAGTGAAAATCAAGCAGCCATAACAACTAAATTACTAATAGTAATTTTGGTTGATGACAAACCTATAATTTCTTGCAAAAAAAAAACAATGAATAAATACTAGAGCACAGAAAAAGCACTTACCCATGCTGAAGTAGTTCCAAAATCCTCCACGAAATGTGTGGAAACCTTCCTGAGAAAAATTGATGTAAAATGTACCCATAAGCGGTAGCACAATTCATATCAACAAGGATGATCAGAAATAGTAGCAGTGCACTGTGCCACTGTGTACTAGTTATTAGCGTCGTCATATTTACCTTAATCATATCTTTTGCCGTTGCAGGAAAGTTTGACTCAATAAGCTAAGTTTCCAGTAGAATTACCAGAAATGGTATTGTATATGTAATTTTGTTTGCTGTTACTCTATTAAGTCAATTGGAAATAGATTTTCTCACAAGAAATACAACCGGTGATACAATAAATCATGCCAAATGGTCCCAAGTACTAAAGTCACATTTGTCACACACAATCAGGGAGTTCCTCTTTCAAGAGCTCTTCCTCAAAGGTATGGTACCAAGATACTTCATTACTATAATCAATTGTGGCCCACATAACTTATTTGTTTATTAATCCCTTAACCCCTCCCACCCCAAATGCCGCTGGCAGGGTTCGAACCCTGGATTCCATCTGCCACAGGCCTACTGGTACCCCATTGGCAAACTATATCTATGCAGGATATTGCATGGACATTCCATATCCTTACAAATATTTTCTTGGAACTTCATACCTTAAAAATTATTTTGTCAGGAGCAGATAACGCTCACAAAAGTTACTTCATATAAATTGAAAATATGTTAATGCTGAGTACTAACCATATTCTTTGAGAACTTGATTGTTAATTGGGGTGTTTTAGTCTTGGGACCTTCACACTTCACAGTTCCCGTATTGTAATACAGCGACTATTGCTCAATAAATATTTTAACCTTTCAAAAAAAAAAGTACTAACCATATTCATTGAGTCTGTTTGGGAGACACGTTGAAATGCATGCATAGAATGCGGTAACTCCAGTGGTGCAATGGGGTCACAGGCACCTCCTTTGGGGACTTTCATCCTCATAAGAATGTGCCAGCTGAAAAACTTACCAGGCATTAGTATTATAAAAAAATTTTAAAAAAAAAAAAAAAAAAGTAGGACACAGGGGAAACAAGATAATACATGAGAACTCAACTTGGTCAGCTCATCTATTGTCTGCTCATAGAACGTCATAAAACATGTGTAGACGGAATATTCCTATGCTAAGGTAATTATCAGAAACCTAGATTTTCATTTGCTGTTTCCACAGGTTTTGAACAAATACCATTCTTCCTACATTCTCATACTTGTATGCTATGCATTTGATGAAAACCTAGATTATCCTTGAATAAGTATTTATCAAGCCTAGAGAACAAACCTCAAACCATTTTTCTTCTCTTATTATTGATAGACATGATGAACAAAAGGAATGAATGAATGACTAAGGCGCCCCCCATGTAATCTCTTGCAACCATGGATGTAATTGGTGAGAAAGGGCTCCACAAATAATGACATGATGTGTATTTTGGCATGTCAGCATTATTGGGGAATTGTGTGCTTAAAGGGTTACGTGATTAACATGAATGTTGATTTATGTGTTATGGTTTATGAATTTAAATTATGTTGGGATGCATCGAAATTATTGAGCAGTACATATGGATGTAACAGTGTTGTGTTATTTGAAAGGTTAGAAAATGTGACATACAAATGGCATGCTGATCAGTTCTGTGGCATATGCATGCCATTCACGCCTTTTCTTGGTGGTACTCTTGGTGAGTTTGGTGATTGCCAGTTTTCATCTATTATAGTGCCGTTGTGGCTATAACTCTGATTTTAGTGGATGTCTCGCATGTTTGTTACAGGTTCATAGTTTGTTCCCTGTTTCTTAGTTTGTGCACTAGCTATCTTAGTCATTGGCATCAACATTTCATCATGAATTCTTTATTGGATAGGAAACTGGCTCATAAGTCCACAACATTCATCTACTGTATCTTCGAGCCAGTATTTCAAAAAAAGAAACAATACAAGAAGAGAAGAAACTAATACATAGAATCAACCGATATAACTTTTAAAAGTTTAATAGTAATCCAAAGAAATTATCGGAATCAAGAGAAGCCTATAAATAGATTGTATCAACCCAAACAGAGAAATTACAATACCTGTCTATCTTCATTTCTTTAGCCTTCTTTACTTGATCCAAGAACAACTTCACAGATTGAGTATCTGTTCCAGGATTCTTTTTACCCTGCAATTCAACAAGTCATGTTATGGACTCAACATTTTAAAACCAATTCTTTCAGTACTGAATTTTGCAAATACAAGAACACAATATCTTAGACCTTTTTCATGTTAAGCGTGATAACCCATAGAAATAGAACCAGAAAGTGCATGCTAACACTAACAGAACCCTTGAATTTCTGATTGCGCAATGTGCATGCAAGCAAGGAAAAGCGGAGGGAAGGGGGTGGAGAGAGACGACATGATATGGTGAGCAATCTATTACTAATAAATACATTTGCCATTTGATTTTCTCAAATTTGGTGCATAAAATTATGTTTTCATTAAATTCTTCCAGATCTTGTTTATAAAAGATAAAATTTAGATAAGTAATTTGTTTTACAATACTTGTGAAGAGATATGTCAACGTATCGATTTCTGAATGTTTTGTGCCTGAGTATGTCCTTGTTATACAGAATCTATTAAAATTGATGTTTCTGACCCACATATCGGACAGAGACACCAGCTCACTCAAAGCCAAAGAAGTGCCTAATCTCAGTAGAAGTTCTTGGTAATAAAAATACCCAAAAACACAAGACATGGAAAAATAAAACAAACATGCAAGAGGTAATGAAGTGCATCAAAGAGGAAAGACGTTTTTCCATGTGAAAGTTACATGTATGATTGCTGGTGCATCATAACAAAGAACAATCAAGGGAAAGCACATCAAAGAAATAAGATGTCTAAATTACAGAGTTGAGAAGTGTGGCATATAAAATTTTGAATACGGGAAAACTTTTAAGTGAAGAGGAATAAGATAATTGGTGAATCACCCTTAGGGTTAAAAGCTTAAGTTGTGATCTATACTTCAAGCAGTTGATGCCTGACAGTCGGCCGTGGATTTCAATCTTAGTACTCCCCCCTCAGTGCAAGCACTGGAAAATACTAGAAAATGCCTCAGCAAGTATGATAGGCGAGAATCGAAACCACGGCCTCTCACTAAGAATACTCTGATATCATGTTGAATCACTCTTTACTCAAAAAGCTAAAGTTGTTAGTAAGGGCATAAATATATCATGTAGTCAGACCCATAGACAACGAGAGTGAACTAGACCCATAGACAGCGAGTGTGAACTTTGGTGTCAATAGTGATTCTAGTAAGCAAATGGCTGGTGCACTATATCAAAGAAATCAAACTAAACACAACCACGATGCGTTCATTAATAGTTAAATGCTTCGTACTTCCATATGAAATTGCTATAAAAGAAGTAGAATGTGTCATACCCAGCCAAAGGAAAAAGGAAGGTTGTTTCCAGTACCCAACGGCACCGTGGCAATCGGAGGTGGATGTGGTAATTTCAGATCAGAGACAACTCCAAGCAGCCAGCTAGCTGTACCATCCCCACCTGCAACCTAATCAGCTAACCATGTATTAAATTATTGGTCGGAAAGTTACTAGGCAATATCGTCCATATGAAGTTAACCATCAACAAGAACGAACATAGCCTAATTCTACAATTTCATAATCAACTCACAATAAATCTCAACGTCTTGTAAATTTCTGATGCCAAGTCATTTCTACTGAGCTTAAGCTTTTCCAAATTGATATAAATTCTCTTAAGCACCTTCTCAGGAGCCTCTTCCCCCAAATCAAAAACCTGAAAACCAATCACCCTAAAGTAAGGCCCAGGAAAAGGAAAAGATATAAAAAAAAAAAACATGTATCAGATAATCAGGAAAAAAATAAAAACTTTTGCGCTGGATCTTAAGCATAGGATCCTTAAAGATATATAAGTCCCTTCTGTAGATTGACAAGGCTACCTGATTTTTGTTGAGGAGAGCACGGTATGATGTCAAAAGATCCCCACCTAGCTGACCACCACTTTTGGAATTGATGAACACTAGTACAGGACAAGCGCCTGTGTAAGGATTTTCATCACACTTTGAATCCCCCAGAAGTATATAATCAGGGATATAAAATTCCCTCAGGAAACGGTTATTTTCAGAAATGTCACCCATTACTGTGTCCCAACTGCAAATGAGAACAACTATATGCATTACAAAACTCAGTTGCTTTCACTAATAACAATCAATAGACAAGTGACCTCCCAAATCAGCACAGCACACCATTTTCTTTTGATGAAGGATCAACTATATAGTTTATGCATCACACATACTTGTATTATACTCTTACATACAATTTTTTGTAAAATCCACTTAAAAAAAAATTTGCACCAAAATCAAAGCATGAAAACTTCCTGATAGATTGATTATCCATGAGAGGAGAAATCCATCCAAAACAATCAACTTTCAACATTACTTTACTCTGTCAGAAATCCATCAGAATAAGCATGAATCACACGGTTCACACCAATCTTGACTGGAATATAGACTTTATTAGAAAATTGCCAAGCGAAACTAAATTCCAGAAGTGATTCTACTTACTTTTGTGTTAAACAAATACTGAAGAGCTTGGTCGCCAATGAGCTACAAAACCACCACGGCTCAACTTTTTCTTCTTTACAAATGATATACTATAATAATATATACCGCGTATCAATGGCAGACACATACATACAATTACTTGTGTCCTATTTGCACAAAATTGTAAAACACAAATTGAAGAAGATTTTTACATCAAAAAACTTTTTGATATAATTTAATCAGAAAGAAGACATATCAGTCCAAATGAATAATCATGAAAACTACATTACTCTATTTATCTAATATTGATCTGATCACATTGACTTGATTGAGTAATTCAATCAAGCAAGTTGAACGCCTAGAAGATCGAAATTTGAAGAAATGAATCAAATAATCAATAAAAGTGATGATGACCTAGAAGATCTGATACTCCTTTGATCGCCTGAACCTTTCGCAAAGAGGTTTCAGAACAAGGAGGTTCAGATCATATATCACAGTTAGCGAAATGGACGACATGAAAGCCATCAAAGAACGAAAGAAACAAGAATTCGAGTTGTTGAATTGAATGAGAAAGGATGTGTTGTTGTTACCTTATAGAATTTTAGCGATGATGATGTTTATGTGATTCAATTCTTTCTCCAGATCTCTATTTAACCTCCGAAAAAAGCGTTTGAAATTCAATAACGAATGAAAAAACGCGTGACGAACAAGACGAGAAAGAGAGAGTATGTGATGTATATTGTGATGTAGGAGGGAGGCAAGACAGCGTGAATGGAAGGGTCCAAATGGAATTTTTTGAAAACCTAGTTGTTGATGAAGAAACAGAGACGAAGAAGCTGATGAAAAGGATGGGTAGACCTGCTTCTTCTTCTTCTTCTTCTTCTTCTTCTTCTTCTTCTATTTTTTATTCGAATGTTTTTATTGCAAATTTGAAACTTTCTTCTTCTCTTCCCCGAAGTGGCGGTCATCTCAATGTCAAACAAATTTCTGTTTTGACCTCTTGAGATATGTGTGGATCTGGGACTTGGAAGCAATGGGACCGTTTTTTGAAAGTTTCGGGATTGGACTGACCCACACGAAATACATGCATTACACATTTGGTTTGATAGATGGTGAAAATTTATGTTTTTAAATTTGGCTTAGGCCCACCAACTACAAAGTAATACGTAAATTTGGTCCATGTTAATGACAAGATGACAAAAAATGGCATGATAAATGCCTTTGCTTCTCCACCAAGTTTTTTTAATTTTAGTCTGGGTAAAGGATTGTGATTTCTCGAAATATGTTGAAATTTTACTGAGAAATTAAGAAATTAAATAATTATTTTAATCTCTGTAATTTTAACATGTTATAATATTATTTTAGTATCAAAAGTTTGTTATGTGATTGATTCTTATATAATATTCAGTTTGTATGACAGTATGAATCGTGATATTTTTGTATGTAGTATTTAAGAGATTAAAATGCATAATTTATATTGTTATATTTGAAACCACGATCAAAATTTTACTTTTTTTCTACACAAAGCGAAATATTTCTTAAAATCAGGGGTCTGAAATTAACTCAAAAAACGAAATCACAATCCTTGGTTCGAGTCATCATCCATAGAAAAGACTCTATTCTAACTTTCAAATTTTTCGTTATTTTGATATATTGGTTGAAGTGAGGTTGGGTTTTTCTGATGGGTCGGTTAACTTTTTGAAAAATTAATAGGTATAAGTTGATGAAAGCAATGTTATGTCAACCAATGTTAAAATGAATATAGATTTTGATTTTTGAATATTGGAGTAAAAACATATTGAAAGTTATATACGCATCAAGTTTGATTTGTATACAATTTTCTATAGAAAAGATCAACATACAAGAAAGCCTGACTTTTAAATCAAAGTATTGTATTCTAAAAATTCTTAGTAAGAGAAAAACAACAATTTAATATAAAACAATGATAGCAGGACAGTCAAAAGCATTAGTTATTTCACAATCACTTTTTTCATTGTTTATACTTATTGACAAAGAAAAAGATAGCAAATCTTCGTAATGACTCACAGAACCCCCAATATTCGTCATCATCTTTGTTACCCTTATCAGTATATAATAAGTGTAAATGAAAACAATGTTTAACACAAGATCATAAAGATATAGAACAAGCAGTGTAATATATATAATGAATCTCAACATACTTCCATCTCAAACTTTTCTTTTCTACTTGATGATTTAGATAATCGTACAAATAAAAACTTCAAATTTAGTGCAAAGGTTACGAGAGATTAAGGATCTTTACAAAAAGAATGAAAGGATATACAAAATTTGATAACTAATAATAGCAGTTTTGTTGGAATATTAAGCTCACTTCAGTTATCCATGATCTGGAGAACCTTTCAGATATCACAAAATATGAACTACAGCCTCAAAGTGAGGAATACTCAACGTGCGCATAAAATGAGATACCACACTCACAGCATATGAAATTAATGTCTGGTCGTGTGATAGTAACATAAATAAATTTGCACTACACCAAATTAACACTTTTGTAACAACTCTCAAAACAATATCATTTTTAAGATGTTACAATCCACCAAACAATTTCAAATCAAAACTAAATTTAGTCAAAAAAATGAAAAACAGTAACAAAAAAAAAAGATACAATAAGTTGGATCACCATGAATAGTATGACTTTTATAACCATACTCTTCATGGTGATATTATTATTGTATCATTTTGTGTTGTGAAAATGTGTAAATTTGTTAGGTGAATTATTACACTTCAAAAGTGATACTGTTTTGGGGGTTGTTAAAAAAATATCAATTTGATGTAGTGTTGTCAACCAATCTTCGATATCTTTCAACATCTGAAAATACTCCTCCCCCATCTAACTGGAGTTTGTTAATCGGATCCATAGGAGTGTCCAACGAGCGTGGCGCTGAATGACATGTCTTTGTGAGCTAATCAATCACACATTTTCTTTGTCAAATATGTATCTTTCCAGTTAACCACACCATCTCAGCACCCAAGAAATACTTAAGGCCTCTTGTCTTAAAATGTTTATGACAAATTATCCTTGAGAATGACAATACCTTGTGAATCTGATCATGCAAATCAACATACACCACCAAGAGAACAATGCCCTGTGTAGTTTAAGAGCTCATTTGATTGACAATTTTTTAAATTTCAAATTGGTAAAGCAATGCCTCGAGCAGTCTAAAAGCTCATTTGATTGTCATATTTTTAAAAGCTTTGAAGTTGTAGAGAAGGCAAATTTAATCACATAACTAGCAGAAGTGAGAGTGGAGGCGTGAGACTACATGCCAACAACACTCCTCTCAGCACAAAGCATGAAGAAATAGTGAAAGTTCTCATAGAGATTGCACAGGACAAGACTTGAACCCAAACCTCTTATGACCAATGCTCTAATACCATAATAAATTGTCAATTATTTAAAAGCTCGAACTTGTAGAAAATGGCGTCTAATTACATATCGAGTGGAAGAGAGAGTGGATGCATGAGACTATAATATACATCAGCGGGTACCAATAGTACAATGACACTGTAAACTAACAAGTTACCAAAGATTTGGCCCATCGATAAGTAGAATGGACTGAATATCCCAACAAGTTTCATCTTTAGAATTGCTAACATAATAAAATAATCATTAGAGTAAAAAATCACAAACACAATGTATGTTGAGCCAAGTCTAAATAACCAAATTTTGTTTATAAACTCTATTACAAAAATAATTTTGTCCAAATGAAAAGACTTGTATGATTATAATTCATTCTTTCACATCCAATTGCATTTTATGTAGGCTTGCATGTGTATTCACATGAAGTAGTTTTCTTGAATTTTTTATCTTTTAACTTAGTTATTGTTTTATAACCTAAATTTAACCCAACCTTAGAATTTTGGAGAACGGTGGTAATGTATTGGTGATATTAGTCATTGCATGGAGTTTAGAACTTCAAATGCTTAAAAGCTAAGGAAATAACAAATTGTAGAATCCTTGTTTTAATTCCTTTGAATTTATCAATTTATAATGACCATTAGGCGGAGCCTATATGACAAACCCATCAAGTTTATAAAAAGGTTGTTGTTAAATATAAACACATCAAGTTTGATTTGTATACAATTTTTTATAGGAAAGATCAACATACAAGAAAGCCTGACTTTTAAATCAAAGTATTGTATTCTAAAAATCTTATTAAGAGAAAAACAACAATTTAATATAAAACAATGATAGCAGGACAAAGCTTTAGTTATTTCACAATCACTTTTTTCATTGTTTATACTTATTGACAAAGAAAAAGATAGCAAATCTTCGTAATGACTCACAGAACCCCCAATATTATCTGACACAGCACTGGACAAATGCAACATACTCGGGTCTGAAGGTTTTACATGAACCTTAAAATCCTTTCGTGGAACTGTAGGGGGCTCGGAAATACTGAGCGGCAAAGGGGTTGTCGTAGATTAATTACAGAGAATCGTCCAGATCTTGTTTTCATTCAGGAAACGAAATTGGAGAGATGCTCTAGAGAATTTATCAGAAAATTGTGGGGTGATAGTTCTTTTGACTGGGCTATGGTGGAATCCATTGGCAGCTCGGGCGGCATTTTAGCTATTTGGGACGCCGATCTTTTGCAGATGAGGGAAATGTTGAAAGGGGTTTTTTCCCTTTCTATTCAATTCCAAATGATCTCGGATAACTCAATTTGGTCAGGGACTAACATTTATGGTCCATGTGATCCTTCACTTAGAGACCACTTCTGGGAAGAACTTTATGACATTGCTGGTTGGGTGCAATCTCCATGGGTGTTAGCCGGTGACTTCAATGTTGTCCGTCATATGAATGAAAAAAAAGGATGCAGGAGGAGGTCCACGAGCATGCAGAAATTCAATCAATTCATTAATGAGGTGGAACTCGCTGATTTCAGTCTAAAAGGGGGGAAATTCACATGGTCAAATCATAGAGATCTCCCTATCCTTTGTCGACTTGATCGATTTCTAGCCTCGGTGGATTGGATTGACAAATTTGGTGATAAAGTCGAATGGCTCAAAGGTGCAGCAGGTTCTGACCATCACGCGATTTTGCTTGCGAACTCGTCTGTTGCTGGTGGTACTCGCCTGTTTTCCTTTGATAACAGTTGGTTTGATCACCCTACCCTGGCAGAGGAGATGAAAGTTTGGTGGAACAACTCAGTAGTCTCTGGCCACCCTGGATACTGCTTATGGTGGAAGCTTAAGGCTCTCAGATGCAATCTCAAAAGCTGGCGGACTAAAGTTTGGGGTAAGACAAATTTATGTATTCAAAATATCTCTGCTTTAATTGCTATCATTGATGCGGATGAAGAGATTAGAGATTTGACTGTTGAAGAGAGGTCTTGTAGAGTGCAACTACAACAAGAGTGGGCAACATTAACCAAGAGAGATGATGAGTTTTGGAGAATCAGATCAGGAGTCAACTGGGTTCGCCATATGGATCAGGGGACTAAATTCTTTCATACATTGGCTAACAGACGTAGATTGTTTAACTCCATTGAAGCTCTCAGCACGGGTCAGGAATTGGTAGTGGATGAAGTCAGTATTAGAGCACTCTTGATTTCTCACTTCAAGAAGTTGTTCCATGAAAAGGAGGAGTGGCGACCTTTCTTCTCGGGGATTACCTTCAAGTCTATCTCTCAGTCTACAGCTACTGCCTTGGTAGAAAACTTTTCGGAGATGGAAATTAGAGCGGCAATGGAAGATCTAAAATCTGAAGTTTCTCCAGGTCTTGATGGTTTCTCAATGGTGTTCTATTTGAAGATGTGGGAGGTAATCAAAAATGATTTTCTGAAAGTTGTTGCAGATTTTAACTCGAGGAACTTTCTCGATTGGCGGTTGAACACCACTATCATCTCACTCATTCCTAAATGTGCGGGAATGCGGACGGTAAATGATTTTAGACCTATCAGTATTTTGAATGGGGCCTATAAGATCATTGCCAAGGTGTTGGCTAACAGATTGAAAATAGTTCTTCATTCAGTCATTTCTCCTTTTCAAAGTGCAGCAGTCAGTGGAAGACAGGTGGTTGATAGCCCCTTGATTGCCAATGAAATTATTGATTCCAGAAAAAAACAAGGTGTTCCAGGGCTTGTTATCAAATTAGATTTCTCCAAAGCTTTTGACAATGTTTCTTGGAGATACTTGGATTTGGTAATGGCTCGCATGGGGTTTGACTTCAAATGGATTCATTGGCTTCACACTTGCAGATCTACAACAAATTTCTCTCTGAAAATTAATGGTCAACTGCACGGGTTTTTCAATAGCTCGAAAGGCCTTCGACAAGGCGATCCTCTGTCTCCTCTTCTTTTACTATAGCAGCAGAAGGTTTAACCCAAATGATTCTTAAAGCGATTGATGCTGGCCTAGTAAGAGGGTTTTCTGTCGCGGAGGGTAGTCCACCCGTCTCTATTCTCCAGTATGCGGATGATACTATCCTCTTTTGTGATGCGTCCGCTTCTCAGGTTCTTGCTCTTAAGAGAATTATGCTTTGGTTCGAAGTTATTTCAGGACTGAAAATCAACTTCCACAAATCAAGGGTGTTGCCCATTGGAGATGTCCCTCATTTGCACCAGTTGGCGGGTTTATTGGGTTGTTCAGCAGGTCACCTTCCAGTTAAGTACCTGGGCATGCCATTGGGGGCTAGTTTCAAAAGTAAAGCTGTGTGGGATGAGACGATCGAAAGGATGGAATCGAAACTAGCGTCTTGGAAACGCAAATTTCTCTCCAAAGCAGGCAGACTAGCTCTTGTCAAATCCACATTAGCATCTATCCCGGTCTTCATTCTGTCTCTTATCAAGGTTCCCTGTTCCATAGCTGCCAAGATGGAACGGATCATGCGCGATTTCCTTTGGGGTTCTTCTCATAACTCTAGAAAGATGCATTTAGTGGGCTGGGAGAAAATTTGTTGCCCTAAATCCCGAGGTGGTTTAGGCATTCGTCAGGTGCTCACTTTCAATATTGCATTACTTTCTAAGTGGCTTTGGCGATTTGCAGAAGAGAATGATAACTTATGGAGATCTCTCATCATGGACAAATATGGGCGCAATAGATGGGTTTGGGAAAAGAGAACTAAGTACACTTCCTTCGGCTGCTCTTTGTGGAAGTCTATCTCCCGGTGCGCAACTGGCTTCTACCCTCACACCTCTCTCCAATGTGGAAATGGTGATCTCATCTCTTTCTGGCATGATGTTTGGTGTAGTAACCAACCTTTGAAGGATCTGTTTCCAAGGTTGTTTTTCATTAACAACAATCAATATGGGAGTGTGAGCAGTTTTTGGTCTAACGACAACTCTTGGGACCTTTCCTTTCGCAGACATCTTAATACTGAGGAACTAGATGAGTTCGCTAATCTCATGCATTTGTTGGGAAGACAAATACTCTCAGAGGGACCAGATAGTTTGGTGTGGAAGGGTAAAGGTGTGGGTTTCTCGGTGAAAGAATTTTCGGATATGTTGGCTGCATCTCATTATGAGACCCACTCTAACCCCTTCATTTCCTCCCACAACAATCTGGTATGGGTGAAAAACTTTTTTCCTCGGATTAATTTCTTTAGTTGGTCAGTTTTGCACGAGAAGATATTGACTAAAGATAGGTTAAGGAAAATAGGAATCATCAATGGGAGTCTTTGTGTGCTTTGCAATGAATTTGAAGAAACACTGGACCATTTGATGCTTCATTGCAGTTTCTCAAAATCCATTTGGAGCAGTTTTCTGGTGGAATTCGGTTTGAGTTTGATGTTTGAAGGCTCCATTTTAGATTGGCTAAGTTGGTGGTCTAAAGCTAATCCTTCCCGACGGGGGGAGTGGTTATGGCGTAGGGTCCCTCACGTTCTCATGTGGTGTGTGTGGAAAGAAAGAAATAAAAGGGTTTTTGAAGGACTACACAGATCGGAACACTCTATCTTTATCGAGATTAGAGAATTGTTGTGGAGGATGGGTTCGGCATGTAATTTATTTAGGGATTTGGGTTTTGACACTTTTATAGTGTCTTGGCATTCCTTGATATAGGGATGTTTCTCGTTGTAATTTATTTCTCTTTCTTTCATTAATAAACATCTTCATGTTTGACCGTAAAAAAAAAAAAAAAAAAAAAAAGTATATAATAAGTGTAAATGAAAACAATGTTTAACACAAGATCATAAAGATATAGAACAAGCAGTGTAATATATATAATGAATCTCAACATACTTCCATCTCAAACTTTTCTTTTCTACTTGATGATTTAGATAATCGTACAAATAAAAACTTCAAATTTAGTGCAAAGGTTACGAGAGATTAGGGATCTTTACAAAAAGAATGAAAGGATATACAAAATTTGATAACTAATAATAGCAGTTTTGTTGGAATATTAAGCTCATTTCAGTTATCCATAATCTGGAGAACCTTTCAGATATCACAAAATATGAACTACAGCCTCAAAGTGAGGAATACTCACTTTAACTTAGTTATTGTTTTATAACCTAAATTTAACCCAACCTTAGAATTTTGGAGAACGGTGGTAATGTATTGGTGATATTAGTCATTGCATGGAGTTTAGAACTTCAAATGCTTAAAAGCTAAGGAAATAACAAATTGTAGAATCCTTGTTTTAATTACTTTGAATTTATCAATTTATAATGACCATTAGGCGGAGCCCATATGACAAACCCAATGGGAATCAATTTTGTTGGAATAGTTAAGTCAAATTAATTAGTGTTAAAGTATTTGTTGTCTTATTTGGACTCTGGTAAAAAAAAATTTTGGAATATAATATAAATTAATAACACATATCAATATAATTCTATTTCTAAAATGTCATCAAAGACTTTGAATGTTTGACCTTAATGTATTTTATTAGTTAATTATATTTAAAACCCGATTCTTATCGGATTTGAAATTTTGAAATATTCAAAATTAAAATGGAAAAATAAAAAGGTTGCTGTTAAATAACACCACCACTTCTTCTGATAGATACCATCAATACCCTACTTTCTGAAGGACGTCATCTTCTTTCTGAAAGATACCACCACAACTGAAGGACACTACCTATAAAAGGAAGAAAAAAAACCTAACTCCTCTATTCTTCCTCTATCCCTCTCTTCTCCTGTCATCAGTAACCATCTCTACCGCACCACCACCCCGCCACCATCAACTGAACCACCACATCGGCGGCCGACCTCCTTTCACCCTTTCACTTTCTCTTCTCCTTTCCCCTCTCATATTCTCTTCTCCTCACCCTCTCTTTTTCGTCAAGAACCATTGATATACACGTAATTATTACAAAATATATCCTTTAATTTAAATATGTTAGTGCTTCAATTAATATATTTTATTCTAATTATTTCAATTTTTATGTTTTTGTAGGAATCTACGCGCGTGAACGATAAAATCGCATTAAAGCGATAATTTGAGAAAATGATTAATTTGTTGATTCTAGCGGTGGTACAAAAGAGTGGTTCACACATCTAAGCCTAACCCGAATAAGCATGGTCCACTTACTTTAACCAAGCCCAAGCCCAGAAAGCTAGAATCCTAAGCCCAGCCTAACAAGGAAATAGGGGAACCCTATTTAGGTTTCTCTCTTGCCTTCTCTTTAAACATTCTTTTCTTCCACGTTTTCGAGTCTTCCTCTATTTTCCAGCCACCATCTCCACCTCCACCGAGGCAGAGCCCTGTGTCTCTCGCCACTAACCAGCCACCGTCCTCACCACAGTCACTAACCACCCTATTTCACGGTACAAACACCGACCTCGCCACCGTCCAAGCCACGCACCCTGTCCCTGTCTTTCCTTCGCCTCGCCACAGTCCTCTCTGTCCATAACACCACCTCCACCACCATCTCCCTCCCTCTCTCTCACCGCCACCATCACCCGAGCACCATCGCCACCACCGCGCGCACGGTACTGCCGCGAAACAGGGAGCACCACCCTGTTTCTCTCCCTCGCAGCGCCCTCCTTCCTCTTTCTCTCTTCTCCACGGTCTCTCCCTCCTCCACGCCTATCTCTTTTAGAGCCACCATCACCGAGACAGACTCGCTACCACCGCGAAACAGACAGGGCACCTCCCTGTTCCTCGTCCTCCTTCGCGTTTGTGTTGATTCCATTGTTCCCTCACCTTCTAACACCATGAGTAATCACGAAGCAGTGGATTCTCGGTTAGAAGTAGAACATGATCATCGCGTTTGTGTTGATTACTCGGGAGAAGCAGTGGATTCCGCCTCCACTGATGCTGTGACCACCACCACCATGAGTAACTAAACCCCACGCAAGATGAAAAGGTGAACTCCTAGATGTAACTCACTAAATTAGTAATTGATTCGCTTTAAGTTTTCACGATGAATAGTGTTGTTTAATGATTCTCACTTTTATTTAATAAAAATTTATGTTGTTTTAGTGACAAGGATTTCATAGATTTCTTCGTAGATTATTATTACTCCGGTGATTATCTTTTCTTCTCCATATAAGCTTAGTCACGTTTTTCTTATGTGTGGAATGTTTAAGAATTAATTGATTTCGGTAGGTTAGTTATATGTGATCGTCATTTATTATGGTATTGTCTCCGGATATATCGTAAGTTTAGGATATCACATATGACAGACCTTTGTGTTTTCTTAGAAGAAGTGAAATCTAAAATTCATTTACATTAGGGTATATTAATGATTAAAAGATTATTTTTCCGATTACGTCGTTTGGGATGTGAAACACGTAGTTGAGTCATCATAGCGAAACAATACTAGTTGGCGCGTGAAGTCTAGGAGGGATTCTTGGAACCTTGTGATTTTTCCAAACTTAATTTTCATTAAATTAAATTCAATTTCGTACTTTAAATTTGAACACTTAGCACAGAATTGCCCGACCTTGACTGAGATGAGAGGGGTTTATGAGGAACAATGTAACGTCTTGGGGATGTACAAGAAGCCTTATTCACCATTCTCTAACACTTACAATTCTGGCTGGAGAGATCACCCTAACTTTAGTTGGAGGTTCGAAGCCGACCAACCTACACACTCACAGGCACAACCACTTAGATCATACCCTGCACCTCCATACAATGCACAATCTAACAGAAGTTCCTTATAAGACACATTGCATGCATTTATAGAGACACAAGGTAAAACTAATCAAAAATTTGAGGTTGCATTGACACAGTTGGCAGAGGAGAACAAGGAGGTCAAAAGCCAAATAACCAAGTTGAAAAGTTCATTAACAGTACAAGCTCAGGGCCAATTTCCATCACAGCCTCAAGCAAATCCGAAGGGACAACTTATGGCACAAACCTCTACCTCGGACTCTCAGGAAGTCAGAGAGGTTAATGTCATTACTACGCGGAGTGGTAAGATTTTAAAGGGATCAAGCTCGTCCATGACTATAGGCACCTCCCCAAGTGCAAAGGAGAGCATCCCTGAGGATGAGCCCAACAAGAACATTCCAGTTTCAGTTCCTTTTCCTCAAGCACTACGACCTACTGGAAACAAATCAGAAATGCATGCTGAGATTCTAGAACACTTGAAACAGGTTAAAATTAACTTACATTTGCTGCATGTGATTAAACAGGTACCAACTTATGCAAGGATCATCAAGGACTTATGCACTATCAAGAGGAAACATCATGTCAAGACGTCTGCCTTCTTGACAGAACAGGTAAGCGCGGTGATTGAGCAGAGGACACCACCCAAGTACAAAGATCAAGGGTGTCCTACATTCGCTTGCCAGATTGGGACTTATGCGTTCGGCCAAGCCTTGTTGGATTTAGGAGCAAGTGTAAATCTGATGCCATATTCTATTTACTTGCAACTGGGTCTAGGAGAGATTAAACCCACATCCGTGGTACTACAATTGGTCGATAAATCAGTTAAGAAGCCAAGAGGAATAGTTGAGGATGTCTTGCTGCAGATTGATAAGTTTTACTATCCCGTCGACTTTCTTATTTTAGATACTCATTCTGCAGTTAATATGGAGTCTACAGTTTCGATTATTTTAGGTAGACATTTTCTTGCCACAGCTAACGCTCTTATCAATTGCAGGAACGGTCTAATGAAGCTGTCTTTTGGGAGCATGACTCTGGAGGTCAACATATTCAATATTAGCAAGCAACCATGTGATGATGATGAGTGTCATCATACCTACATGATAGACACGTTGATATCAGAGGAGGCGCTCGTGAACGTAGATTCTGAAACCTTAGAATCCCTTCTTTCTATTTCTGATTCTGAGAATTCACTTTATTCTGACAATGCTTTTGATATTTCTGTTGTCTCAGGGTTAAAGGATAAAGGAGGACGACAATGGCAACCATGCTTTGAGGAGTTGCCAAAGGAAAGACAGAAACCACAACCATCCACCGTGGAAACTCCGAAAGTTAACCTAGCTCCAATGCCTGAGAGACTTAAACCTGCATTCCTTGGACCAGGTGATACCTTTCCTGTTATTATTTCCTCTGTGCTTGTTAGCTCACAAGAAGAAGAATTGATTAACATATTACGTGAAAATTATCCAATGACTGATGTGAAAATTATCCAATCTTCTGATTTGGAACCAGACTTAGGATGTTTCATTTTAGGGGTAAGGAAGGATCCTTTGTTGCATATCACTACTTGCGGCCCATTCATGTTTCAGATCCCTACTGACTTCCAAGGAATGCGAGTTTCTTTACCATTTTTATATGATTTTAGATGGTGTCCTTGCCACTTTTGGGATGTGCTAGTATATCTTGTGTCGCATGTGGTTGCTATCTTTGAGTGAACTGATCCTCAACTTTTTAGGTTATTGGTATATGATTCCTTAACCCTTTTGACTCGTTTATATCATAGACTAGGTTTGGAAGTGAATGTTCCTTATGTTCTTCCTCGTCACTTCATAGTATATTTTTCATGAGGGAGAATATATGTAGGGCTGAAGACGTTAAACCAAGTGCTCCTAGGAGGCAGCCTAGCCTTAGTTGTGTGTCTTTGTTGTTGGTTTGGATTGATTTTCGAGTACCCTATTTAGTTGTGTTTCACTCATACTCGTTAGCTCCATAACAGTTTTGACTTACAACTTGCCTTTTTTTGTTTTCTTTGTTAATGCCGAGTCTGCATTTTATCGATTTCTAATGAAAACCCAATGATTCTTATGTTTCTGAGTGTTCATTGGTGGAAGATTTCATCAAAATTGGTAAAAAGCTTCACCATGGTACTATCACTCTAACCCTCCTCTTTTCTTTTGCCTTGATTTGTCATGATTATTATTTTATACATTGAAGACAATGTTTGGTTTAGGTTTGGGGGTATGGTTTATTAGATTTTTTATGCAATTTTCAAAAATCTTTGAGTTTAAAACGTATTTTACAATTAAACCGAGTCATTTTTGTGTTCTACTCAATTTCCATTGAATACTTAGATGATTATGGTAATTGTGTAAAATCTTCTTGAAAATGAATTTGAAATCCGAACTCTTGGTGAATAAAAAAAAAGTGGTTTTGAGTTCTTTTCAAATTTTAGAGAATAATTTTGTTGCTTTAATTTTGAGAAAACACATACTAACACGTGTCACATAGTTATATTAGTGGAAAACATGATATTTGATATTATCCTTATGTTAGATGTATTTCGTGAGACTTTTCAACTCGACTATTCATGCACTATAAGTCAAGTCAACATGATTTGAAGTTGATTTGTGAGTCAAGTCAAGTCAACATGATTCGTGAGTCTTTTCTAAATGTTATCTTGTCACATCTTTACTATGAGATGAAGAGTTATGTTGATAAAGCTCCTCACACACACTCTTCGAGTTGAGAATGATTATGAAATTCATTTAACCTTTAGATACTGTTAAATTATTGTACTCTATTGATATACTTTTGTGACATGATTAGTTTGTTGTTTTTCTTGAATTATAAGCAATCAGAAAAATACTCTAAGGGAAATAAAAGGGAATGTTCATATGTTTTGCATTATGTTTTTAGAAAATAGATTTGTATTATTGAGTCAGTAATGTTTGGGGGTAGCATTTCTGGAAACCCTCACAAGACTATAACTCGTCCTCTAGAGGTAATCTAGAGGTTTAAAGCCTTGTTGCACGTTAAGGTAAGTGCAACCGTGATTCCTACGAAAGTGAGTTAGGATTTTATTTTTTATTTTGTTTTGCTCGAGGATTAGCAAAATATAGGTTTGGGGGTATTTGATATACACGTAATTATTACAAAATATATCCTTTAATTTATATATGTTAGTGCTTCAATTAATATATTTTATTCTAATTATTTCAATTTTTATGTTTTTGTAGGAATCTGCGCCCGTGAACGATAAAATCGCATTAAGGCGATAATTTAAGAAAATGATTAATTTGTTTATTCTAGCGGTGGTACAAAAGAGTGGTTCACACATCTAAGCCAAACCCGAATAAGCATGGTCCACTTACTTTAACCAAGCCCAAGTCCAGAAAGCTAGAATCCTAAGCCCAGCCTAACAAGGAAATAGGGGAACCCTATTTAGGTTTCTCTCTTGCCTTCTCTTTAAACATTCTTCTCTTCCATGTTTTCGGGTCTTCCTCTCTTTTCCAGCCACCATCTCCACCTCCACCGAGGCAGAGCCCTGTGTCTCTCGCCACTAACCAGCCACCGTCCTCGACACAGTCACTAACCCTGTTTCACGGTACAAACACCAACCTTGCCACTGTCCAAGCCACACACCCTGTCCCTATCTTTCCTTCACCTCGCCACAGTCCTCTCTGTCCATAACACCACCTCCACCACAATCTCCCTCCCTCTCTCTCACCGCCACCATCACCCGAGCACCATCGCCACCACCGCGCGCACAGTACTGCCGCGAAACAGGGAGCACCACCCTGTTTCTTTCCCTCACAGCCGCCCTCATTCCTCTTTCTCTCTTCTCCACGGTCCCTCCCTCCTCCACGCCTATCTCTTTTAGAGCCACCACCACCGAGACAGACTTGCTACCACCCCGAAACAGACAGGGCACCTCCCTGTTTCGTTCCCTGTTCCTCGTCGTCTATTGCGTTTGTGTTGATTCCAATGTTCCCTCACCTTCTCTCTGTTCTTGCAGGTGCCGGAGATGTTCGGACGACGAAGGAGCTCGTGGAGAGCGCAGTCGAAGAGGCAGAACAGGGCGCTGTTGCACTGGAGAAGACGAACCAGCAGAAGCAGCGAATTCGCGCGGGAGAAGCTATTTTTCAAAACTGAAAAACGGTTTTGGCTATTGACACCCCGAGAATCTGTAAGAGCCACCACAAAGCCTTTTAGCTCTTTTTCTCGGGATTCGTGCGTATACAGGAAGTAATGGATTCCGCATCCACTGATGCTGTGACCACCACCACCATGAGTCACTAAACCCCACGCAAGGTGAAGAGATGAACTCCTAGATGTAACGCACTAAATTAGTAATTGATTCGCTTTAAGTTTTCACGATGAATAATGATGTTTAATAATTCTCACTTTTATTTAACATAGAAATTTATGTTGTTTTAGTGACAAGGATTTAATAGATTTCTTCGTAGATTATTATTACTCTGGTGATTATCTTTTCTTCTCCATATAAGCTTAGTCACGTTTTTCTTATGTGTGGAATGTTTAAGAATTAATTGATTTCAGTAGGTTAATTATATGTGATCGTCATTTATTACGGTATTGTCTCCGTATATATCGTAAGTTTAGGATATCACATATGACAGACCTTTGTGTTTTCTTAGAAGAAGTGAAATCTAAAATTCATTTACATTAGGGTATATTAATGATTAAAAGATTATTTTTCCGATTACGTCGTTTGGGATGTGAAACACGTAGTTGAGTCATCATAGCGAATCAATACTAGTTGGCGCGTGAAGTCTAGGAGGGATTCTTAGAACCTTGTGATTTTTCCAAACTTAATTTTCATTAAATTAAATTCAATTTCGTACTTTAAATTTGTTAGAATTTATTAACTTTAGTTTTGCATAGTTTGTTTTCCTTAACCTTATTTTGTAGATCATTTTTTCTCGTGGGATCGACACCCCCATTCTTTACTGCAATTGACCGCGTGTACTGTTTGGGCGTAATCAACCATTACCACCCCGCCGACCTCCTACACCACCTCACCATTTATCTTTATCTTTCTTATGTGTTTTTTTTTTCTTCTCCCTCTTATTTTCTTCACAATACAAATTGGAATTAACAAATACAAATTGAAAGTTTAGAAATACAAACAAAATTTACAATAGAAAAAAAAAACATTAAACAGTAATTTTTTCATTAATATTTAAAAATATTACAAAACAAATACAAAAAATACATTATTTGTCTTGGACACGATAAAAAAAGTCTTTGAGGGGATGTCTTTCGTGGCCCTCTTCGTCGGAGGAGTAGTAGTCCATTAACGCAGCACTATCACCATCATCATCGTCCTCAGTAGAGGACATGATGATTCATTGTCTTCTTCCTGATCTGACAGTTTTCCTCATCATCTGTAGATGATGATGAGTGAGGGTCCTCATACCAAACAGAGTCGCCTTCGGGGTCTCCAATTTCATTTCATTCTTCATCGGACGATTCTTCTTTGAACATTGGCCTTCTTTTCTTCTTTATCTTGAATTGGTTATGAATACTAATAGACTACTCCCTTTTATAATGTTCAACTTAAATGACAATTTAAATGAATTGGTTATGAATTCGTCTTCCCAACCAATTCTATTTGTCATCTTAAGCAATTCTATTTGTCTTTCCAATGAATTCTATTTGTCTTCTCAAGTAATTTTCTTATGGTTATGCAACCATGGTGATTTTTTCAAGTATGTTTGAATGTCATAGACAAAGGAAAAAGTGAAAAAATTCCTCGAGATACTCAAAACGCAATGCAAAACCGAGCCCAATAATAACAATCACAGCAAATGGATGCGAATGTGATCTTACAAATTGTAGAAATTCAACAATTGTATGAAACAGAGTCAGGTTTTTTTTTCCCAAAACGCAGCGGCTTGGGTGAGGATAAGACACATCCTCGCCGGAGCCGCTGCGTTTGGACAGAAACCAAACTATGTTTTTTTCCTAAACGCAATGAATCGTACGAGTTGTGTTCATATCCTCACAGCTACCACTGCATTTGGATAGAAAACATACTCTGTCTATTTTTTTACGATTTTTTATATTTGAATATTTTTTTCCAGGTCCTATGGGTTTGATATAGTATTGACATATTTGATTTATTGCTAAACCCCACTTTTGAACACCCAAACTTGAGATAGTCAAAAGTGGATTTTAGCAATAAATCAAATATGTAAATATTGTAGCAAACCAAAAGGAATTGAAAAAATGAAAAAAAAATTCAAATACAAAAAAAAATGGACAGAGTTTGCTTTCTTTCCAAACGCAACATACAACGCAGGGAATGAACACAACTCGCACGATCCACTGGGTTTTGGGCAAAAAATAGAGTCTGGTTTCTATCCAAACGCAGTGGTAGCTGCGAAATGTATTGATATACTTGCAGTGTTCGCTTCATTTGGACAGAAACCAAACTGTCCATTTTTTGTTTTTTGTATTTGAATATGTTTTTCATTTTTTTTCAATTCCTATGGGTTTATACATTATTGACATATTTGATTTATTGCTAAACCCACTTTTCAACACCCCAACTTGAGATGGTCAAAAGTTGGGTTTAACAATAAATTAATTATGTAAATATTGTAGCAAACCCATAGGAATTAAGAAAAAAAAGATCCGAATACAAAAATTCAAAAAAATGGACAGAGTCTGTTTTTTGTCCAAACACAGTGGTAGTGGCGAGGATATGTATGTTATTCGCAGCGGCCGTTGTGTTGGACAGAGTCCAGACTCTGACTTTTGCCTAAAACGCAGCAGATCGTGCGATTGTTTTTCTTGGGCTCCCACATTCCGCTGCATCTAGTTCTTTGTAGGCATTTTGGACAATTTCACATGTGCCGCTGCGGTTTTCTTTATTTTGTTCGCATTAGCCGCTGTGAATTTATGTGAATGGCTTGCACGTGTCGTTGTGTTTGGGTACAAACTCTTACTACTCAATTATGTTTCAGGGCACTTACAATAGGTTTTTTTCAAATCCTCGAGAGGTCTTACACAGGGATACCCCCTCTCCCCTTGTTATTCATTCAAGTAGCTGAAGTTTTGAGCAGGAATTAAAAAACTGAATTTTATTTTTTGAATTTGATGGAAAAAATTAAAATACTTTGCGAAGTGAATCTACAAATGAAAGTGTTTTTTTTTTGTGCTTTTGTTGCGTTTTTATATACTATGTATGCAAATATTATAAGCAATGAAAATACAATTGCAAATAATCACAAAGTTCCTAACTGCATTATATAACCAGCATCCCAAATTTTTTTATATATAAACATATGGGCATCTCGGATCAACAAGATCAATATTTACAATTGGCTAACAAGATCAACATATGGCATCTCGTCCTCCTCAACATTTACACCCTAAAATAGTGTCTTATGTTTTTTTTTTTTTTTGCATTTTATTTACAACTGAGGCAGTAACTGTGTTCTTGTGGTGCCATTTATATGAGAAATCCGAGTGCACCTTGCATATTTTTTTATAAACCGAGGCGGTAACTTTGTTCTTGTTGCTCCATCAACAAATTGTTTTGCCCTCGCGGAGGTTCTGACGAGTGTGGGTTCTCTACTAGTAGGAACCGCCGGCGAAGGAGAAAAAAACAGGGCGAAAAAAAACCAAGAGAAAAATAAGATGGGAGGAGGTGGGATGTGCGGTGGCGATTGAGAAGTTGTGGTGGTAAAGCAAAGGAGAATGAGGAGGAGAGGAGGAGAGGTTGCGGTGGTGAAGGGAAAGAGGAGGAGAGGTAGTGGGTTGAAGGGGTAAAGGGGTGGAGGAGGAGAAGTGGTGGGGTGAAGGGGATGATGAGGAGAGGTGGTGAGGTAAAGGGGGGAAGGACGACGACGACGAGGTGGTGCGGTAGTGAAGGGGAGGAGGATGAGAGGTGGCAGTGGTGGGGTGAAGGGGATGAGAAGGAGGATGAGGTGGTGGGGTGAAAGGGAGGAGGAGGAGAGGTGATGGGGGTGAAGGGGAGGAGAGGAGGAAGAGGAGGTGGTTGTGGAGACGAAGGGAAGAGAGGAGAATATGAGGGTTAGGGTTAGGATTTTTTCTTTATATAGTGATGGTGTCCTTTAGTAAATTCAAAAAAAAATTGTGGTAGTAGTGTCCTTCAGGAGAAGTGGTGGTGTTATTTAGCAGGTGCCAATAGAAAATGGGATTTGTTATATGATAGCCTAACCTATTTGCATTTGCAGGCAAAAAAATGCAAACGAAATAGTATTTTGCCAATAACAAACATATATACATATGTATCAGCCATATGTCGTATATATGTCATCTGATATGTTTTTTTTCAAGAACGTATTGTGATGTACATTCACTTTTGTTGTTTACGGTTGTAAGTTGTGAGCCTATGCTGGATCTTGTAGTGGGCAAAACATGAAAATTTACTATTAATAACTTGTTTTTGCCATATTTACAACTACGTAGTCTTCTTTCTCGTCTCAAACGTTATTCCACTTGAAGACAACTTATCTTTTGAAGACTCGTCAACATTTAGACTCTCAAATATTCTTCCACGTGTCTACAAAAAAAAAAGGCCTTTAGGGACGTAGTCACAATTGTCGCTATAGACAACATTTTGTCGCCATAAATATGGGGCGACAAATATTCGTCGCGCAAAGGTTGTCACCACAGCTCTGTCTCGCAAGCCTTTGCGCGACGAAAAATAATCTTCGTCGCTACAAATGCCTTTTTGCGCGACGACACCACAGCTCCGTCTCGCAAGTCTTTGCGCGACGAAAATACGCTTCGTCGCTACAAATGCCTATTTGCACGACAACACCATAGCTTTGTCTCGCAAGGCTTTGCGCGACGCAACTAAATCTTCGTCTCTACAAAATCATTTTGCGCGACGACATTTTCACAAATCTTTGCGCGATGAAAATAAATCTTCGTCACTATAAAATCCTTTTGCGCGACGACACCAAAGATCGTTGCATAAGGGTGTGTCGCGTGATACTGTTTTGCGCGACGCTAATTTCGTCGGAAGAAATAGAATTGTTCTTCGTGCAAAATATACTTACGCGACGATCCCTTTCGTCGCATTAAACGTTGTCGGCATAACTCAATCGTAACGATCCCTTTCGTCGCGTTAGACTTTGTCGGATTAACTCAATGGTGATGAACCTTTCATCGCACAAGATATTCTTTACGCGACAACAATATTCATCACTCTAATGTTGTCACACAGGTTACGTAGATCCAAACACGCTTGATCTATTCTTATGCGACGAAAATTTTTGTCGCTTAAAGTTCTGTTTAATAATTTTGAAATCTTTTAATTCAAATATTTATTTTAATTAAATTTGAAATATTTATTGATTGAATCGTCTCACGCATAGAAAGGTTTGGCTAATTTATTTAAATACTATTAACTTTACAAATTAATAATGTAAAATCATAATGTATCCATTACCAATTAAAAATTTTAAACCGTACTGTATAGTTACAAATTAAAAAAACACATCAGTACATTTTTTAGGGATGTGGTGGCTGATGATGGTTTGTCGACAGTAGCGGGAGGCTCGACAAATTAATCCCTGACTGCTGGAGAGCCCTTAATAACATACTCCACCTAGTTTCCTCTTGTGCTTGTCGTTCCCCCTCCCGGGCCTCTCGAGCCTCCCTCTCCGCCTCCCTTTCCGCCTCCCTCTCCGCCTCACGCGCTTTGGCAGCATTTAACTCATTCTGTAATTCCTCCACTTTCGACTGTAATGATGAAACGATTCCGACTGAGCGTTGCGAAGCTGAAGATGAGGTGTTGACCTCACGAACTTTGGCTTTTCCCATCCCCCGAACAATCTTTCTGGGTCTTGGACCTAGCGATTCCAATGTCTCCGTCAAAATATGTAATCCTGCATCAGGATTGTCCATTGTGAGTTGCTCAAACGGAGTTCCCAGAGGATGCTGTGAGGCCACTTGCTCCATGTAGGCATCCCGCCTCTCCACCATCGTTTCCTTGATTAAAAAAATTATTAAAAATTAATAACTTTTAAAACAACAGAAGTGACAACATGCAAAAAATGCAAAGAATAAAACATACATGCAACTTCACGGCCACCTCATTGCCAGATAGTGCATAAACATCCTTGAACATGTCGATTTCTGGGAATTTTGAACCTTCCTACAAAACATTGTTAAAATAATAAACCAATTAATATAAACATTTAATTGAATGTATTGACTAAAAGTAAAATAATGAAATGAAACATGAGTTCACTTACTAGACGTCGTTCCTCCACCCTGTAAGAGAAGGGCAATGAACCAGAGTAATGTAAAAAAAAAAAATTTACACCGGTTCGCCTTAGATCTTTTCTGTATAATTATTCAAAATATATATTAAACATATGCATTATTACATATATAAAAATAAATATGTTTTGCCTTATTAAATAAAACGTTAATACTTACCAGAAATGTGGAAGTTTGAAAATGATCGCACAACCACACCCACTCATCAGGCCTATGCTCCAATTCGATTGGGGGTTGTGCCTTAGCACTATCCACATCAGAAAATGTTTGGAAGTATCGATGGAAATCATGCTTCCAATTCCTATATCGATCCACGCACGTACCGATGATATATTCATGAATGTTTGGATCATTCATGTCAAACTCAAAGTTAACCTGAAATTTTAAATAATATTTATTAGAGAATATTAAGGCCCAAAAAGATAAGTTATACCAAATCATGTAAAAATACAAGCATAAACATGCAAAACCTTCAAAACTTTCTGCATTATAAAGATTTTAATTATTAAAGGTTGAAATGAATGGCTAAAACTTACTGTGAGCGCGTCCAACACCTCAGCCTGCGTCTCAGGCTTGACCTCACTCCAAGATGAGGATGTCATCGGGCAATGGTTGCGAATGATTGCACCGATGTCATGCACCAACAAGCTATTAATCTTCGCCGATTGCGAGCGACGATGACTAGGATCCCACACTACGGGAATGCAAGTGTTAGTGGTTCGTGTGATCCTTTGGGATTTTAGTTGTCTACAGGGCACCCTCGTTTTCTTTGCTGTTGTAAAAAAAAAAAAAAAAAATTCAATTTGCCGAATATGATGAGGAAAACTTAAGTTTATTACCTCTAGGGAGCTCTCCATCTCTTTGGGGGGAAGGGTCTACATCCCCGGGCATGGTTACAGTCTCGAGTGCAATCTCAAGAGACGTTGATCGATGGTTTGTTCGTCTGACGCTTCGTCGAGTGAGAACTTGAGGAACTAATCCAGACGATGAAGATTGATCAACTATCGGAACATTTGATCCATGTGCTGGTGGAGTATTGATAGAAGCAGCCCTTGTAACGGAAGCATTAATGGTGGAATGAGCTACATTGGGCGGAGGAGCGACGACCGAACCACTATCAGCAACAATTACGGATCTACGTTTTCTTGTTATCAAAGAAGCCATCTGAACCAAAATAATAAAAACACAACACAACAATTACAAAGTAACATGAAAACAAAATAAATAGATGCAATCAGTGGAAGATCGTATAAAACAATACATTTCCCATCTTAGAATTATTGGGTTTGTAGATTGACCTATTTCCCATTAAATGGTTCAAAACCAAAACAAATATAAATTGTGAAACGTCACATACAAAGTAAAGCTCCTACCTGATAAAAGTGTGGTGGAAATTGAAAGAAATTATAATAGAATTAGAAAATTATATGGTGCTGTCAATTTGGAAATTTATTATGTGAAAATGAAACCATATTTGATTCTCGACAAATCTTCATAAGCATCAAACTAACTAACTACATTGCAATTAATCATTTTTGTGAACTCGAATGAGGAAGAAAATCAGTAAGAATGCAAAAAGTTGAGTAGAAGGTAAAAATCAAAACACCACAAGAGCACTCAACTTTGAACCAGTTCTCACCAATTTCCGCAAAAAAAAAATCAAAAATCAAAACTTTTCACAACCTCCCTACCAAAACTCCCAAAAAAACTTCACTTTCCAATCAAACAAACAAAAGGGGTTCTAAAACTCAACGATCTAGTTCAAAACAAGTCGACGACACTCAAAATTTGTTAAAAACTTCAATAAAAAACTCGAAGATCGACTTACGAAATCAAAGGGGTTTGTTCAAAACTATCTAGAATACTCTTCCGCCTTTTAGTCTCTGTTCTTACCCCACTTTCATTTGCATTCAACAATTATAAAATGGGAAAAAATCTCTTCCCAACTTGCTCTTATTTAGATCCTTTGAATCAAATTTAGTTCTGTCCAAAAGTGTTCAAAACAGAAAAGGGGAAAACTAACAAAAAGAAAAGAAACAAAAGTGTTGTGAGGACCTGGTTATCATCAAATATAATAAACGATAACCATATTGACTCACACATTGGCTGCTTAAACAAAGCGATGCTTACAATGTTGATATCAAGCTCTGTAAAATGTAAAATGTTCCAAGTAAATGTAAAATGTAAAATGTTCCAAGAAATTGATCCAGATAAGAAGAGCATCAGAAATATTCCAACAAACAAAACGAGAGCATCACTGAAATCAAGCTCTGTAAATGTAAAATGTGTTACAGATATTGGTGGTGCTAACGTGCAGAAGAAGTTCTTGCTACAAATCTGAGCAAAAATAATAAACTAGTAATTTGTAATGCACATGTTCTCTTGTTATTGGATAAGTGAAAATCATATACTAGAGCAGAACTTCATGTCAAAATGCTGCACCACATTTTTTTAACAGATTGACCCAAGCTTTACCAACAGATAATGAGAAGGTTCTTCCCTAATGCATAAACGATGATTAAGCAGATTCAACATATCTTTTTATTTTCAGCAAAAAGGAAAGGTTAATTCATAAAAAAAAAAAGGAAAAAAAAAGAGAGCAAGGGGCGAACAAAAACATATTAGCCAGAAAAATAGAAGAGACCAGTTTACCATCACGTCGATAACGGATGTCCTTTAGGATGTGCTGCAACCCCACACACCCACCCCCCAAAAAGGAAAGGTTAATTCATGAAGTGAAAATACGACTACATTACTATACATATATATATATATATATATATATATATATATGAATGTAGTAGGATATACTAAGATGTACACAAAAATAGAATCATTAGACAGGAAAAAGTTAAACTAAAAATAAAACTCACAAGCTGATTATTTTCGTCTCGATAGATCATGACAGAGTCCCCATTCTTAAGCTCGGTCTTCTTTACAAGGTCATTAACTAAATAAATCCACAAAATGACATTATTTTCGAGTACATACATTCTACTTTTGTTATTTGTTATTGACTAGAGGCTATTATTTTTCCTTTAAGTGCATCTTAGCACTGAATCTCCATAGACAACTTTCTTCAAACAAAACATAGACAAACAACAAACTATGTGCTGAATCTCCATTTCATTAAATCAGATGTCTGAAAAGAAACCCAAATCTGTATTTGGCTAACTGAGATATCAAAGAGGAATCGATGAAAACAGATGTTTTTTCAATAAAAAAATTAGGGAAATACAACTCTGAAAAATAAATTACAACTAAATGCAGACTTTAAACTAAACTTTCAGATCTTCATTCCCCAAAAAACAGGTCATATACAAGAGCAAAACATATTTTTTTCCCTAACCCATTTTGTTTCTCAACAAATTTCGATCCCAAAGCTAAAAAAAACTGCAATTCTATGATTTGGGTGAGAGTTCAAGAAACCCATAATGTTTATTCATGGAAAAACTACAGATCTGAACAAACCTCAAATGAACAAAACAAAACAAACAGTTGCATTGCTACATTTCAGGCAAGAAGAGACACTTACTTCGTGAGAGGAGATGCGTCCGGTGGTGGGGCGGTGAACTCAGAGAAGGGGAAGGGAGATGCGTCGGGTGGTGAACTCAGAGAAGTAATTTGGGGACGAAAGAGTGAGAGTTCGTGGGTTTGAGTTATTTATAAATTGGTTTGCGTTTGCGCGACGAAGCCTCCGTCGCGATAAATCAGAGATTTCGTCGCGCAATTATTCAAAATTTCACTTCCCCAAATTTTTGGCGCCAAAATTATTCTAATTTCGTGCGAAATTTTTCACCCCAAATTTTTTGCCGCCATAAATATTTTAAAGGGGGAGCATTTTGTGCAACAAAATATTCTAATTTCGTCGCACAAACATCACATTTGTTTATTTTAAACAACAAAAATTATATCATTATTTAATTAATTATTTGAACTTCGACATTCATTTAACAAATTTATGGTAAAAAATTCATAATACATTAACAAATTTAATTAAATGAACAAACAAAATACATAATTTTATTAATATATTTGAACGACCTAACAAATTATATTCCTTCAAATGTATTTAATCTGAATCAGTAGAGTAATCACTTTCGACTTCTTCTTCAAGTTCATCTGACATGGTTGCCTCAAATTCTTCAAAAACTCCATCTTTTGCAGGTGACACCTCAACATCATATTCGCCATCAATCGGAGGAAGTTCGACAAATAACTCAAATGGTTGTTGGATAATGGGAATGCTTGAAGATGAATTCTCTTGATCAGCGGTGTCGTCATCACTGTGGTCATCAGAAGCCTTTTCAGGAATGTCCCATATATTTCTGTGTTGGATCGTCTGGACTACTTTCCATCCACCACCGGCTTTAAGATCATCTAGATAAAAAATTTGTTTTGCCATAGTTGCCAAAATAAAAGGATCATGCTCGTACCAAAGTGTGTTTGTGTTCACACTTACTAGACCATATTCACGTTTAATACTCCCGGCTTTATGTGGATTTGTATCAAACCAACGACACTTGAATAAAATCACCTGGCAACGGTCTTTGTACAGTAATTGAATTACAGATGTCAGTTTACCATAGAAATCAACATCGGCGGTGTCGCCGTCCCCAGGTACTGATACGCCGCTATTTTGAGTGCTCAAATTGTTGTCTCGCTCGATAACCAGGAACTTAACACCATTCACATAACAACCCGAAAATGTTTCAGATCGAATAGGACCTCTCGCCAGTTTTGATAATTCATCATCGTAAAGAGCCGAATTTACTTCCTTCAATTGTAACATCTATTCAAAAAAATTATATATATTCAGAATATGTTGAATATCAATTATTAAAAAAATAATGCAATATTATCATATTTTCTTATAGTTATCAACTTACGTGTTTGCGAAACCATTCAGGAAATAATTGACGGTGTTTCTCGGCCCGTAAATGTGCAGGATACTTACGCCTAAGTAGTTCTTCATGCTCCTCCAAAAATGGCAAGACCTCGTCACAATTGTTGAGTATGAACCAATGCGCAACTTCCATGTCGTTATCGCTAAACTGATCATTTGTTGGTGGTTCGCCAAACGGTCGTGCGAGTTGAGCAAAAACAGAAAGTGTCTCACTTCTAGTACCACCGTCATTATTTCGTTGAGTTCGGTTGAAGGACGTCTCAACATTATGGAGATACATTGGACAATAAGTAAGTGATTCATTTGCAATATATGCCTCCACTATAGATCCTTCAGGTCTTGCCCTATTTCGTACGTACCTTTTGTATGTGCCTAGTATTCTACAAAATATAAAAGATGTCAAATTCGTTACAATAAATGAAGAATAGTTAGAAAACAAGCATACAAGTTACCTTTCTATTGGGTACATCCACCGATAATTGACCGGCCCACCAAGCTTTGCCTCACCCGGTAAATGTATCATCAAGTGAATCATGCAAGTAAAAAATGCCGGAGGAAATATCTGTTCGAATTTGCATAAGATGTTAATAATATCGGTTTGCAACATTTCTATATCTGATTTGCGCAGAGACTTTGCGCATAGCTGCTGGAAGAATCTCGACAATTCTGTAATAGGGCCAACAACACTCGATGGCAAAAATCCTCGAATAGCGACCGGAAGAAGGCATTACAGTAGTACATGACAGTCATGGCTCTTCAATCCTGACATTTTTCCATCACTCATTTTCATACAACGGGCAATATTAGATGCGTACCCATCTGGAAACTTCACAGAAGAAAAAAACTTAAAATTTTTATCTTTACTGGCGGTTTAACTGCAAAATAGGGATGTCCCTTTACCCATTTGTCACCGACTTTCTTAAGCCATAACCGTTTCTTTATACCCATGTTCATACAATCTTCCCTCGCTTTCACAGTGTCCTTCAATTTTCCTTTGATGCCAAGAATTGTCCCAACCACACTATCACACACATTCTTTTCAATATGCATCACATCTAGGTTGTGGCTGATCTTTAATTTCGACCAGTACGGAAGCTCGAAGAATATACTCTTCTTCGTCCAGTTCAAATGTGTAGCTGACCTGTGCAAATTAGTATCACGATTATCGGGATGTTTGCCAATCTGACCAAATTCCAAGCTATTCAACTTAGCCAAAATGTCATCCCCCGACCATTCTCTAGGTCTAGTGTCGTTCTCCATTTTTCCATCAAAGTCCACCTTATTTGTTCGCCACTCGTGATCCTGGGGCAACCATCTACGGTGACCCATATAACAAACCTTTCCCGCGTGCCAATCAGACGTTACATCATCGTTGCATATCAGACATGCCTTATAGCCCTGAGTACTCCAACCTGAAATATTTCCATAAGCGGGAAAATCATGTATAGTCCACATCACTGCTGCTCTCAACATAAACATTGTGTTGGTAGACTTATCAAATGTACGTACACCATTTTCCCATAAGTCTTTTAACTCATCAACCAACGACCGCAAATAAACATCAATGTCCTTTCCGGGATGACCGGGAATTAATAAAGTCATCATTGTAAATTCTTTTTTCATACTCATCCAAGGGGGCAAGTTATAAGGAACAACAACGACGGGCCAGGTGCTGTGAGTAGAGCTCATATTCCCGAACGGATTAAATCCATCAGTTGCAAGCCCCAATCTGACATTGCGCGGGTTTTCTGCAAAATCAGGATACATAGTATCGAATGCTTTCCAAGCCTCTCCATCAGCAGGATGTCTCAAAAAATCATCA
This sequence comes from Berberis thunbergii, assembly GCA_003290165.1. Classification (NCBI taxonomy): domain Eukaryota; kingdom Viridiplantae; phylum Streptophyta; class Magnoliopsida; order Ranunculales; family Berberidaceae; genus Berberis; species Berberis thunbergii. The sequence continues at coordinate 67,477 of QNQO01002831.1, forward strand.
TCAACCCTTCCTTCATTGTGCCATCTCATATGACTCGCAGTGTGCGTCGACATGTACAGTCGCTGCAATCTGGGCTTCAGTGGAAGATAACGCAAAACCTTTTGTGGAATTTTCTTCGTTTTATTACCAGAATTAGGCTTATATCTTGGCTCATTGCACACAGGGCATGCATCCATCCTTTCAATTTCCTTATAAAATAATGCACAGTTGTATTTGCAAGCATGAATCTTTTGATACCTCAAACCAAGACCATTCAACAATTTCTGCGCGTTACGATAATCCTCAGGCAAAATGTTTTCCTTCGGAAGCATCCGCTTCATAATTCCCATTAAATGAGAAAAACACTTATTCGACATATGATGTTTCACTTTGCAATGCATCAACTCCACAATGGCAGTAAGCAGGGAGAACTCTGTGCAACCGGGGTATAATGCTTGCTGGGCTTGTTTCAACAGTCTTTCATAGTTTTCTAACTCTTCACTTTGCAGCATGTTGGGAGGTACGGTATCTCCTACTATATCATCAATGCCATCTTCATTCATCGATGCATATGGATAAGCGTCATTTATTATACCCATAACTTGGTCATTATCATTCATGGACATTTCATCAATGTGCGGCACAAATGGCTGGGAATTCGATGAAGTAGAACCAAATTCTCGTTGTTCCCCATGATAAATCTACCTCGTATAATTCAGAATCATCCCATACCTCACCAAATGATATTGAACCATATTGAATGTCTGCCACAAACAATTGTTACAACATTGACACGGACACTTGATATGATCTGTCGTACCAGTGACATGTGCCCTTGCAAACTCAATGAAGCTCTCGATCCCATTTAAATATTCATCACAACATTTGTCCTGATTTTGTATCCATTGTCTTTCCATTACGCCTGTTTTCAGTTTATAAACAAAACATGACAATTAAAGAGAGTTAACGACACTAATGCGATTAGGTTTCAATGTGGAAAAATTTCAGTAGTATTCTCAATTACAATTCTTCAAGTGGACGATGTAGATATTATTAATTAATAAATATCTAATATGCACTCGAAAAACAATGTGATACACTCTCAAAAATCCACATGATAGCAACCTAATTTCATGAAATTTCAAAAAATAAAAAAATTAGCAATTTCCTCACCGTTTTCCAAGTGAAAGAGAGAGAAGATTGGAGGTGTGGCCGGCGCGGGCGACACAAAGAGAAGACGAAGCCTAATTAAGTGCTGGAAGCTTGGAGTATATACTGACAGAAATCAATCTAGCAGAGAAAAATAATAAAATGAGAGGAGAAAATAGTGAAAAACGCAGACCTGAGCTTGTGCGACGAACCTGCTCGCTTTAAGCGACGAAGCTTTGTTGGGAAGCCTTTATGCGACGAAGCTTTCCACTTCGTCGCATAAGATATCTTTAGGCGATGACAAAGTTTGTCGCTATAGGGCGCCGTTCAAAGTGGCAAAGTTTAGGCGACGAAGGCTTTTGGTGCGTCGCGTAAGCTATGTTCAAAGTGGCAAAGTTTAGGCGACGAAGGCTTTTGGTGCGTCGCGTACGCTATATTTAGGTGACGCCGCTTTCCAATTCGTCGCGTAAGTATCTTCAATATTTTTGTTGTGAATACTTTAGGCGATGACCGCGTTTGTCGCCCTAGGGTTTGTTCAAAGTGGCAAAGTTTAGGCGACGAAGGCTTTTGGTGCGTCGCGTAAGCTATATTTAGGCGACGCCGCTTTCCAATTCGTCGCGTAAGATATCTTCAATATTTTTGTTGTGAATACTTTAGGCGATGACCGAGTTTGTTGCCCTAGGGTTTGTTCAAAGTGGCAAAGTTTAGGCGACGACGGCTTTTTGTGCGTCGCGTAAGCTATATTTAGGCGACGCCGCTTTCCAATTCGTCGCGTAAGATATCTTCAATATTTTGTTGTGAATACTTTAGGCGATGACCGAGTTTGTCGCTCTAGGGTGTTGTTCAAAGTGGCAAAGTTTAGGTGACGAAGGCTTTTGGTGCGTCGCGTAAGGTATATTTAGGCGACGCCGCTTTCCAATTCGTCGCGTAAGATATCTTCAATATTTTTGTTGTGAATACTTTAGGCGATGACCACGTTTTTCGCCCTACGGGTGTTGTTAAAAGTGGAAAATTTTAGGCGACGAAGGCTTTTGGTGCGTCGCGTAAGATATCTTCAAGCGACGACAAAGTTTGTCGCCCTAGGACGTATTTTTGTTGTGAATACGTTAGGCGACGAAGCGGAACATTTCGTCACGTAAGCTATCTTTAGGTGATGACAAAGTTTGTCGCCCTAGGGTGTTGTTCAAAGTGGCAACATTTAGGCGACGATGGCTTTAGGGGCGTCGCGTAAGCTATATTTAGGCGACGAAATAGCCGTGTCGCCATAGGATATTAAAGTTGGTCGTTTAAAGTGGTTGACACGTAGCCCTAGGTATTTTAGGGTGACGAAATATTTGGTTTTAAGCGACGACACGTTGTCGCATATTAGGTATGCGACGAAGGCTTTACTTGCGTCGCGACAGAGGTTATGACGCGACGAAACCGCTCGTCGCGTTAAGTAGTTAGCTATTTTTTGTACTTGCGTGACAATATTAAATATGTCGTCGCGCTATGATAAGTTTGAGCGACAAAACTTCCCTCGTCGTGCTACGAGTTGTCGCAAAAGGGGATTTTTTTAGTAGTATCATCAAATATCTCATTTGTTTAAGACGTATTGTGGATTTACATTCACTTTTGTTGGTTATGTAGTAAGTTGTAATCCTATTCTGGATTTTGTAGCAGGCAAAACACTGAAGTTTAATCTTAATATCTTTTTTTGTCGTATTTTGTAACTATGTAGCATTCTTTTCATCTCAAATATTCTTCCAGTTGAGGACAACTTATCTTTTAAAAACTCAACAAAATTTAGACTCTGAAATATTTTTTCCACGTGTCAGCCATATGTGGTATGCGATCTAATATCTCAATTTTTTAAGAGTATACTATGGATGTACATTCACTTTTGTTGCTTACGTTTGTACTTGTGAGCCTATGCTGGATATTGTAGCGGGTAAAACACATAAGTTTACTCTTAATATCTTGTTTTTTCCATTTTACAACTATGTAGTACTCTTTCTCGTCTCAAATATTCTTCCACTTGAGGACGTCTTATCTTTGAAAACTCATCAATATTTAAAGCAATTCCTCCATTTCCACGTGAGAAGCTTAATCCAAGCAACCATGGTAGGAATACTATTTGTGAATCATACTAAGGGAAAAAAAATGATAGAAAAGTGGTTCCACCGCTAATGGATCTCAACATACTTTCTTCTCAAACTTTTCTGTTATACTTGATGATTTAGATATTTGTACAAATAAACACTTCAAATTTATTATGAAAGGTTATGTGAGATTAGGGATCCATATAAAACATAAGAGGAAATAGATAATTTGATAACTAATAACATATTTGTTTGAATATTAAGCTCACTCTAGTTATCCATGACCTGGAGAACTTTTCAGATGTCATAAAATAAACGAATGACGACCTAAAAGTGAGGAACATGTGGAGTGTGCATACACTAAGATACTACATTCACAGCGCAGTAATGTTTGGTTATGTATTAGTAGCATAAATAAGTTTGCCAACCAATCTGAAAATATTTCTCCCTCATCTAACTGGAGTTTGTTATTTGGATCTATTGGCATGTCCAACAAACGCGATGCCAAATGACTCGTCTCTATAAGCATATCAATAACATATTTTCTTTGTGAAAAGGTGAATCTTTCCAGGTAACCGTACTACCTCAATACCCCATAAATATTTAGGATATCCAAGGTCTTTTGTCTTAAAATGTGTGGACAAATTATCTTTGAGAATTAACAATACCTTGTGAATCTGATCATGTAGCGATAATATCATTAACATATACCAGTAAGAGAACAATGTCCTGAAAAGCTCGTTTGATTGTCAATTCTCTAAAAACTCACTCCCTTTAACGAAGCGTGAGGAAAATACTGTAAATTCTCACAGAGTTTGCACTGGAAAAGACTTGATCCCACAACGAATGCTATAATATCATGGTAAATTATTGATTATCTAAAATCTCGAACTTATAAAGAGGGAGAATCTAATCACATATCTAGCGAATGTGTGAGACACACAACAAACTCACAATACTATCGTCGATAAACACATGAAAAGTTTTTGCCCATGGATAACTAGAATAAACTTAATATTGCAACAAGTTTAATATTTAGAATTCTAACATAATTAAATAATAATTAGGGCCTCAAATAGAAGGTATGTTGAGTCAAATCTAAATAGCCAAATTTGTTTACAAACTCAATTACCAAAGTATCTTTATTGAAATAAGAAGACGTGTGGTTATAATTCATTCTTTCACATCCAATTGCATTTCATGTAGGTTTGTATGTGCATTCGCATGAAGTGGTTTTTTTGAATTTAATCATTTTTTAATTCTAAATTAAACCCAACCTTAGAATTTTGGAGAATATTGGTAATGTATTGGTGATATTAGTCCTTGCATGGAGTTTATAACTTCAAAAGCTTAAGTTAAGGAAATATCAAATTGTAGAATTTTTTTCTTTAACTTCTTTGAATTTTTAATTTTAGAATGACCATTACGCAAAGCCTATCTACCAAACCCAATAGGAATCAATTTTATTGAATCAGTTGAAGTCAAATTAATTATAGACAAAGTATTTGTTGTCTTATTTGGACCCTCATCAGAAAACTTCTTGAATATATTATAAAAAATAAAACATGTCAACATAATTCTACTTCTACAAAGTCACCAAAAACCTTAAACGTTTGACTTTAATTTGTTTTATTCGGTAATCATATTTAAAGCAGATCTAAACCGCATTTAAAATTGTGAAATATACAAAATTAAAATCAAATATGGGATTTGTTATATGATAGCCTATCCAATTTGCTTTAGTATGCAAAAAAATGCAAATGAGATGATATTTAATTTTGCTAACAATAACATATATACGTACATGTCAGTCATATGAGGTATGCCATCCAATATGCTATTGTTTTAAGAGCGCATTACATTTACTCTTGTTGCTTACGCTTGTAAGTTGTGAGCCAATACTGGATTCTGTAGTAGGCATAACACGAAAGTTTACTTTTAATATCTGGTTTCTGCTATATTACAACTATGTAGTCTCATTTCTCGTCTAAAATATTATTGCACTAGAGGACAACTTATATTTTGAAGACTCATAAACATTTAGAGCGATCCACCTCTCACCTTGTGAGAAACTTAAGCCAAAAAACCATGGTAGGACTATTAATTGTGAATCATACTAAGATAAAGTAAAAAAAATGATAGAAAAGTGGCACAATCGCTAATGCGTTGATGGATAAAATTATGGTTGAATAAAAACCGAACCGACCGATCGATTCGGTTCGGTTTCAATTTTAGAAAATAAAAAACGATATGGTCGTTTCAGTTTTTGACTTTTATGTGATTTTAACCGACAAAACCGAACTGACCCAAATATATAAAATAAACAATATATATTTTATGTAAAAATAATATAATATGTTTAATTTAGTCGGTCGGTTCGAATTTATTTCAATTTTGGTCGGCCGGTTCGGTTTATGGTATACATAAATTAAAATCGATTCGATTATCTTATTGTTCAGTTTGGTTTCAGTTTGAAAATTTTGAAACCGATATAAATCGGTTTGGTTCTCGGTTTGGGTGAAGAACTGAACAGTCGGTTCGGTTTTCAACCCTAGAGATTATGTGAAATATATAGTATACTTGGTTGATTTATAAAATCAATTATATTGTGTGACTATGATGAGTGACTTAAGTGTGATGATGATCGTTCAAGTCAATGTGGTGTGTCACACTATGGAAAGCTTTACACATATTTTGATTTTTGAGGAACCTATCATCATCCCAAAGTGTACCACAACATCCTGGTTGCAAAATCTGATTAAAACATTTTGGTTCTCAATTATTTTTGTTAGTTCATAGCTTGTTCTCATCTATAGTAGATGTTAAGTACCTAAGCAATTTTCAAAAGGGAACATTGAACGAACAATTGACTAGATTGACTTTGGTGTCGGACCTATTAAGGGACCCTCAACTTCCAAAATAGTTTGAGTATATATCTAGCATTCAAAAAACTTTAATATATAATACAAAATCAGGTCATTAAAAACATTTACAAAAGTTTTACCATGTATGTCTATTTTGCCTAGTGTTTATTTATTTAACCTTTTTGCTAATTGATCTATGTTCGATCCTCTTGGAGCAATAGTTTTTTTAGTATATTTCACTATTTCTTAGTAACGTCGTTGATATTACTATTTTTTATTATTGTAACATGCCCTTGATTTGTAATGACCTTCAACGAAAGAAACAAGAATTTGAGTTGTTGAATAAGAAGGGACGTGTTACCTTGTAGAATTGTTGTAAATAAGAATTGATGCAGTCAATTTCCGCTCCTTACTTTGACCCTGTTCGTGCTGACCTGTTGAACCACACATGCAATGCACGTGAGCCACAGACCACCATGGGGTGGTCGATGGCACTCCGATGCTAAAGTCGGACATGGATCTGAGAAAGGTGGTAATGTTGTACGTAATAGGAAATTTGTAACGTACCTTAGCTTACCAACCTCATGTCTTATTTATAGTGCAAGGAGTCCGAGTTCAACCAGACCAACGTAGGCGTAGTTTAGGGAGGAAATCTTCGTGGAGATCCATCTCTAATTAAAAGTCGTGTTGTAGGAGGGAAATTCCTTGTTAGCTCTGCACTCCTAGATATGTGGGAGATAGTTCCCAATCCAAGAGCAATCCGTAGAAAAAAGTTTCCGTGTGTGGAAGATACTCTGGTGTTTGCTTCCTAATTGAAAACTGAAAACAGCTGTAATTGTCCGTCCGAAGCTGATCCTCAAGATACTTTCCTAAAGAGGGTTTATGGGTATTGATGATAGTTGTGAGACGTGTGGGTCTAGCATGCTTGTGAGAGTCCAGATTCGCTTGGCGGACTAAAGTTGAGCGGGCTTAGATCCGCTTGTGCTAGATCTGTATTGGGCTGATACTTGAGACCGTAGTTCTTCGAGATCATCATGACACGTGTTCGGCTCGAGAGTGTGAGCATTTTTATGTATCATCAACTACTCCCCCGAGTTAGTGGATCGTCACATCGGTCTAATAAGTCATCTCTTGAAGAGATGCGACGCTCATGATGATTGAGTCTAAATCGTTGCTTGAGCCACACACTGCATTAATTAGGGGTGCGTTGATTCCTTGGAACAAAGGCAGAAACCTATCCTCTATATAGGTCATCTGCAGTGTTGAGTCTGACCCTTCTGTTTTACTTACTTTTGAAGATATTTTTTTGAAAGGTTCGTTTGTCTTCTTCATGGCTCGAGAAAACCTTCTTGATGATGCTGTTAGGGCTAAGGGCCTAAAGTTTTTTGAAGATAGGTTTTTGTCTGAGCCTGGTCTTGCTGAAATTCGTACAAAGTTTGGAGTTCCTGAAGACTTGCCGTTGTACTTTCTGACGGGTGACAAACACTAATGTCGCATCTGGCAGGTTTTATCTGTTTACATCAGGGGATGCTTCAAACTGGGGTGCGTTTTCCAGTTCTGGAGATAATTTGGGAGTTCTTGGATCTCTTAAGGATTCCTCCGGCTCAGTTGGGATCCAATAAATACAGGATCATCCTCACGATTCTGCTTAGTGCTAAGGATGCCGACGCTAGTGTGACCCCGCAGGTGATTCAATTGTTGATCGTTCCTCGACTGCAGAACAATGTTGTTTGCAATACGAAGTCACTGAATTGCTTCGCTAACCTGCCAGATGACTTCAAGTTTTGGCAGAAATACTGCTTTCTGGCCCCTGCAGATTCAAAGCATTTTTGATGCAAAATTTGAAATATGTCAAAATTTTACTGAGAAAAGAAATAATTATTTTAATCTTTGTAATTTTAACATGTTATAATATTATTTTAATATCAAAAGTTTGTTATGTGATTGTTTCGTATGTGATATTTAGTTTGTATGACACTATGAGTCGTGTGAGATTTTTTATGTAGTATTTAAGAGATTAAAATGCATAATTTATATTGTTATATTTGAAATCACGAACGAAATTTTATGTTTTTTCTACACAAAGCGAAATATTTCTTAAAATCAGGGGTCCAAAATTAACTCAAAAAATGAAATCACAATCCTTGTTCCAGATCATCTTCCATAGAAAATACTCTATTCTAACTTTCAAAATCTTCGTTATTTTGATATATTGGTTGAGGTGAGGTTGGGTCTTTCCGATGGGTAACTTTTTGAAAAATTAATAGGTATAAGCCGATGAGGGCAATCCCATGTCAACCAATGTTAAAATGAATATAGATTTTGATTTTTGAATGCTGGAATAAAAGCATATTTTAAAATTAAATATAAACACATCAAGTTTGAATTGTATATAATTTTCTATAGGAAAGATCAACATACAATAAAGCCTATTGTATGACTTTTAAATCTAAGTATTGTATTCTAAATATCTTAGCAAGGGAAAAACAACAATTTAATATAAAACAATGATAATAGGACAGTCAAAAGTATTAGTTATTTCACAATCACTTTTTTCATTGTTTATATTTATTGACAAAGATAAAGATAGCAAATCTTCGTAACGACTCACAAAACCCCCAATATTCGTCATCATCTTCGTTACCCTTATCTAAGTATATAATAAGTGTAAATGAAAACAATGTTTAACACAAGGTCATAAAGATATAGAACAAGCAGTATAATATATATAATGAATCTCAACATACTTTCATCTCAGACTTTTCCTTTCTACTTAATGATTTAGATAATTGTACAAATAAACACTTCAAATTTAGTGCAAATGTTACGAGAGATTAGGGATCTATACAAAAAGAATGAGAGGATATACAAAATTTGATAACTAATAATAACAGTTTGGTTGGAATATTAAGCTCATTTCAGTTATCCATGAGCTGGAGAGCTTTTCAGATATCACAAAATACGAACTACAGCCTATAAGTGAGGAATACTCAGTGTGTGCATAAAATGAGATATTACACTCACAACATACGAAATGTAGGGTCATGTGCTAGTAGCATAAATAAATTTGTCAACCAATCTTCAATATCTTTCAACATCTGAAAATACTCCTCCCCCCTCTAATTCGAGATTGTTATTCGGATCCATATATAGGAGTGTCTAATGAGCGTGGCGCTAAATGATATGTCTTTGTGAGCTAATCAATCACACATTTTCTTTGTCAAAGATGTATCTTTCCAGTTAAGCACACTATCTCAATACCCAAGAAATACTTAAGGTCTTTTGTCTTAAAATGTTTCGACAAATTATCCTTGAGAATGACAATTCCTTGTGAATCTGATCGTGCAATGATAATATCATCAACCTACACTACTAAGAGAACAATGCCCTGAGTAGTTTAAGAGCTCATTTGATTGTCAATTTTTAAAGTTCGAATTTGTAGAGCAATGCCCTGAGTAGTTTAAAAGCTCATTTGATTGTCATAGTTTTAAAAGTTCAAAGTTGTAGAGAGGGCAAATTTAATTACATAACTAGCAGAAGCGAGAGGCACTCCTCTCAGCGCAAAGCACAACGAAAATAATGAAAGTTCTCATAAAGATTGCGCAAGACAAGACTTAACCTCAAGATGACCAATGCTCTAATATCATAATAAGTTGTCAATTATTTAAAAGCTCGAACTTGTAGAAAAGGCGAGCCTAATTACGTATCGAGGGGAAGAGAAAGTGTATGCATGAGACTATAATACACATCAGTGGGTACCAATCGTACAACGACACTGCAAACTAACACGCTACCAAGGATTTAGCCCATTGATAAGTAGAATGGATTGAATATCCCAACAAGTTTCATCTTTAGAATTGCTTACATAATTAAACAATAATTAGGGTCAAAAATCTCAAACACAATGTATGTTGAATCAAGTCTAAATAACCAACTTTTTTTTTTATAAACTCTATTACAAAAATAACTTTGTCGAAATGAAAAGACATGTATGATTATAATTCATTCTTTCACATCCAATTGCATTTCATGTAGGCTTGCGTGTGTATTCACATGAAGTAGTTTTCTTGAATTCTTAATCTTTTAACTTTGTTATTGTTTTATAACCTAAATTTAACCCAACCTTAGAATTTTGGAGAACGGTGGTAATGTATTGGTGATATTAGTCATTGCATGGAGTTTAGAACTTCAAATACTTAAAAGCTAAGGAAATAACAAATTGTAGAATCTTTGCTTTAATTCCTTTGAGTTTATCATTTTAGAATGACCATTACACGGAGCCTATATGACTAACCTAATTGGAATCAATTTTGTTGGATTAGTTGAAGTCAAATTATTTGTTGTCTTATTTGGACTCTGGTAAAAAAAATTCTTGGAAGATAACATAAATTAATAACACATGTCAATATAATTCTGTTTCTAAAATGTCATCAAAGACTTTGAATGTTTGACCTTAATGTATTTTATTAGTTAATTATATTTAAAACCCGATTCTTATCGCATTTGAAATTTTGAAATATTCAAAATTAAAATGGAAAAATAAAAAGGTTGTTGTTAAATAACACCACTACTTCTCCTGATGGACACCACCAATACCCTACTTTCTGAAGGACATCATCTCCTTTCTGAAGGACACCGCCACAACTGAATGACACTACCTATAAAAGGAAAAAAAAATCCTAACTCCTATATTCTTCCTCTCTCCCCGTTTTCTCCTGTCATCAATAACCATCACCACGGCACCACCACCCCACCACCATCAACTGAACCACCACACTGCTGGCCGACCTCCATTCACCCTCTCTTCTCCTCTTTCCCTCTCATCTTCTCTTCTCATCTCCCTCTCTTCTTCGTCAAGAACCATCAACACCCCGCCGGCCTCCTACACCACCTCATCATTTATCTATCTCTTTCGTATGTGTTTTTTTTCTTCTCCTCTCTTATTTTTCTTTTTCTTATCTTATTTTCTTCACAATACAAATTTGAATTAACAAACACAAATTGAAAGTTTAGAAATACAAACAAAATTTACAATAAAAAAAACATTAAACAGTAATTTTTTCATTAATATTTAAAAATATTACAAAACAAATAAAAAAATAATACATTATTTGTCTTGGACACGGTCAACAAAATCTTTGACGGGATGTCATTCGTGGCTCTCTTCGTTGGAGAAGTAGTAGTTCATTAACGCACTATCACCATCAGAGGACGATGATGATTCATTGTCCTCTTCCTGATCTAACATTTTTCCTCATCATCTGAAGACGATGATGAGTGGGGTCCTCATACCAAACAGAGTCGTCTTCGGGATCTCCAACTTCATCTCGTTCTTTGTCGGAGGATTCTTCTTTAAACATTGACCTTTTTTTTCTTTTTCTTGAATTGATTATGAATACTAATAGACTACTCCCTTTTTATAATGCTAAACTTAAACTACAACTTAAATGAATTGGTTATGAATTTGTTTTCCCAACCAATTATATTTGTCATCCCAATGAATTCTATTTGTCTTCCCAATGATTGTATTTCCAATTCTATTTGTTTTCTCATGTAATTTTCTTATGGTTATGCAACCATGGTGGTTTTCCCAAGTATGCTTGAATGTTATAGATAAAGGAAAAAAGTGGAAAAAAAAAAACAGAGTCTGGTTTTGTCCAAACACAGTGGTAGCTACAAAATGTATTGATATACTCGCGATGTTCGCTTCGTTTGGAAAAAAAACAAATTGTCCATTTTTTGTTTTATTTTTTTGTATTTGACTATGTTTTTCATTTTTTTTTTCAATTCCTATGGGTTTTATACAGTATTGACATATTTGATTTATTGCTAAACCCATTTCTGAACACCCCAACTTGAGATGGTCAAAAGTGGGGTTTAACAATAAATTAAATATGTAAATATTGTAGCAAACCCATAGGAATTAAGAAAAAATGAAAAAAAATCCAAATACAAAAATTCAAAAAAATGGACAGAGTCTGTTTTTTGTCCAAACGTAGCGGTAGCGGTGAGGATATGTATGTTATTCGCAACGGCCACTGTGTTGGACAAAATCCAGACTCTGTCTTTTTCCTAAAACGCAGCGGATCATGTGATTATTTTTCTTGGGCTCGCACGTTCCGCTGCATTTGGTTCTCTGTAGGCATTTTGGACAATTTCACATGTGCCGCTGCGATTTTCTTTATTTTGTTTGCATTAGCTGCTGCGAATTTATGTGAATGGCTCGCACGTGTCGTTGTGTTTTGGTAGAAACTCTTACTACTCAGTTATGTTTCAGGTCAATTACAATAGTTTTTTTTTCAAATCCTCGAAAGGTCTTAAACAGGGATACCCCCTCTCCCCTTGTTATTCATTCTGGCAGTTGAGGTTTGAGTATGAATTAAAAAAACCGAATTTTATTTTTGAATTTGATGGAAATTTTTAAAATATTTTGCGAAGCGAATCTATAAATGGAAGTGTTTTTGTTGCATTTTTTATAAACTATGTATGCAAATATTATAAGCAATGAAAAAATTATTGCAAATAATCACAAAGTTCCTAACTGCATTATATAACCATCATCCCAAATTTTTTATACATAAACATATGGGCATCTTGGATCAACAAGAGCAACATTTACAATTGGCTAACAAGATCAACATATGGTCATCTCGCCCTCCTCAACATTTACACCCGAAAATAGTGTCTTATGTTTTTTTGCATTTTATTTACAACTGAGGCGGTAACTGAGTTCTTGTGGCACCATTGATATGAGAAATCTGAGTGCACCTTGCATATTTTTTTATAAACTGAGTCGGTAACTCTGTTGTTGTTGCTCCATCAACAAATTGTTTTGCCCTCGCGGAGGTTCCGACAAGTGTGGGTTCCCCACTCGCAGGAACCGTCGGCGAAGGAGAAAAAACAGGGTGAAAAAAAACCAAAGATGAATAAGATGGGAATAGGTGGGATGTGTGGTGGCGATTGCGAAGAGGTGGTGGTGAAGCGAAGGAGAATAAGGAGGAGAAGTGGTGAGGTTGTAGTGGTGAAGGGAAGAAGGAGGAAAGATGGTTGGTTGAAGGGGTAAAGGGGTGGAGGAGGAGAGGTGGTGGGGTGAAAGGGATGAGGAGAAGAGGTGGTGAGGTAAAAGGGGGGAGGAGAACGACGACGAGGTGGTGGTGGTGGTGAAGGGTAGGAGGATGAGAGGTGGCAGTGGCGAGGTGGTGGGGTGAAGGGGAAGAGGAGAAGGATGAGGTGGGTGGGCAAAAGGGAGGAAGATGAGAGGTGGTGGTGGTTGTGGGTGGCGAGGTGGTGGGATGAAGGGGAGGAGAGGAGGAGGCGGTTGTGGAGAAGAAAGGGAGAGAGGAGAAAATGAGGGTTAGGGTTAGGATTTTTTCTTTATATAGTGGTGGTGTCCTTCAGTAATTTAAAAAACAAATTGGTGGTGGTGGTGTCCTTCAGAAAAAGTGGTGGTGTTACTTAGCAGGTGCCAATAGAAAATGGGATTTGTTATATGATATAGCCTAACCTATTTGCATTTGCAAGAAAAAAAATGCAAACGAAATAGTATTTTGTTAACAGCAAACATATATACATGTGTATCAACCATATGCGGTATATATGTCATCCGATATGTCTTTTTTTTAAGAACGTATTGTGATGTACATTCACTTTTGTTGTTTATTGTTGTAAGTTCTGAGCCTATGTTGGATCTTGTAACAAGCAAAACACGAAAGTTTACTCTTAATATCTTGTATCTGCCATATTTACAACTACGTAGTCTTCTTTCTCGTCTCAAATATTATTCCACTTGAAGACAACTTATCTTTTGAAGACTTGTCAAAATTTAGACTCTCAAATATTCTTCCACATGTTAGCCATATGTGGTATATCATCCGATATCTCATTTGTTTAAGACATACTGTGGTTGTACATTCACTTTTGTTGGTTATGCAGTAAGTTGTAAGCCTATTCTGGATTTTGTAGCAGGCAAAACACTGAAGTTTACTCTTAATATCTTGTTTTTGTCATATTTTGTAACTATGTAGTATTCTTCTCATCTCAAATATTCTTCCAGCTGAGAAAAACTTATCTTTTAAAGACTAAACAAAATTTACACTCTGAAATATTTTTTCCACGTGTCAGCCAAATGTGGTATGCCATCCGATATCTCAATTTTTTAAGAGCGTACTATGAATGTACATTCTCTTTTGTTGCTTATGTTTGTACTTGTAAGCCTACGTTGGATATTGTAGCTGGTAAAACACAGAATTACTCTTAATATCTTGTTTTTTTTTTCCATTTTACAACTATGTAGTACTCTTTCTTATCTCAAATATTCTTCCACTTGAGGACAACTTATCTTTTGAAGACTCATCAATATTTAAAGCAATTCTTCCATTTCCTCATGAGAAGCTTAATCCAAGCAACCATGGTAGGAATACTATTTGTGAATCATACTAAGAGAAGAAAAAAAAAATGATAGAAAAGTGGCTCCACCGCTAATGGATCTCAACATACTTTCTTCTCAAACTTTTCTATTATACTTGATGATTTAGATATTTGTACAAATAAACACTTCAAATTTATTACGAAAGGTCATGTGAGATTAGGGATTCATATAGAAACAGAAGAGGAAATAGATAATTTGATAACTAATAACATATTTGTTTGAATATTAAGCTCACTCTAGTTATCCGTGACCTGGAGAACCTTTCAGATGTCATAAAATATACGAATGACGAACTAAAAGTGAGAAACACGCGGTCTAAGATACTACGTTCACAATGCAGTAATGTTTGGTTATGTATTAGTAGCATAAATAAGTTTGCCAACCAATCTGAAAATATTTCTCCCTCATCTAACTGAAGTTTGTTATTCGGATCTATAGGCGTGTCCAACGAACGTGATGCCAAATGACTTGTCTCTGTAAGCATATCAATAGCATATTTTCTTTGTGAAAAGGTGAATATTTCCAGGTAACCGCACTACCTCAATATCCCATAAATATTTAGAATGTCTAAGGTCTTTTGTCTTAAAATGTGTGGACAAATTATCTTTGAGAATTGACAATACCTTGTGAATCTGATCATGTAGCGATAATATCATTAACATATACTAGTAAGAGAACAATCTCCTAAGTAGTCTAAAAGCTAGTTTGATTGTCAATTCTCTAAAACTCACTCCCCTTAACACAAGCGTGAGGGAAATACTATAAATTCTCACAGAGATTGCGCTGGAAAAGACTTGAAGAACCCACAACCAATGCTATAATATCATGATAAATTGTCGATTCTCTAAAATCTCGAATATATAGAGAGGGAGAATCTAATCACATATCTAGCGAATGTGTGAGACACACAACAAACTCACAACACTATCATCGATAAACACATGAAATGTTTTTGCCCATGGATAACTAGAGTGGACTTAATATTCCAAGTTTCATCTTCAGAATTGCTAACATAATTAAATAATAATTAGAGCCTCAAATTGAAGCTATGTTGAGTCAAGTCTAAATTGCTAAATTTTGTTTATAAACTCAATTACGAAAGTAACTTTATTGAAATGAGAAGACGTGTGGTTATAATTCAATCTTTCACATCCAATTGCATTTCATGTAGGTTTGCATGTGCATTCGCATGAAGTGATTTTTTTTATTTTGAATTTAATCATTTTTAAATCTAAATTAAACCCAACCTTGGAATTTTGGAGAATATTGGTAATGTATTGGTGATATTAGTCCTTGCATGGAGTTTATAACTTCAAAGGCTTAAAAGTTAAGGAAATAACAAATTGTAGAATTCTTTCTTTAACTTCTTCGAATTTATAATTTTAGAATGACCATTACGCATAGCCTATCTACCAAACCCAATAGGAATCAATTTTATTGAATTTGTTGAAGTCAAATTATTTATAGACAAAGTATTTGTTGTCTTATTTGGATCCTCGTAAAAAAAATTCTTGAATATAATATAAAAAATAAACATTTCAATATAATTCTACTTCTACAAAGTCACCAAAAACCTTAAATGTTTGACTTTAATGTGTTTTATTCGTTAATCATATTTAAAGCCAATCTAAATCGCATTTAAAATTGTGAATATAAAAAATTAAAATGAAATATAGGATTTGTTATATGATAGCCTATCCTGCTTGCTTTAGCAGTGTTCTAAAAATCAGCCTAGGCGCTAGAAGGTGGAAAACCGCCAAGATTAATGGCTAGGCGGGTAGTCTGGGCGGGATCTAGGAGGCCTAGGCGGGTCTAGGCGGTCTAGTCGGCCTAGGCGACTTAGGCGGTCTGGGCGATTTTTTTTTTAATTTTTTAATAAGGCTGATTGTGTTCTTATTTTATTTTTTAGAAATAAACTATTTAATTATTTTTTATTCAGTATATGTCTAAATATAGCAAATGATGATTACTTAATGGAATTCTCAAAGGATCTGCCGGTACCAATTTTACTAATGTAGATTTTATAAAAAATAACTGATATTCATGCAATTTGAAGAAAAATAAAAGATTACACAAATTCAAATTTATATGAAGTACCCATCATGACCAACTTTAGTCATTTGAGTTTTAATAAACTTTGTTCACGATTGTTAATTTTTCATGTTTTTAAATTTTGCATATGTATATTGGCATTAAATTGGATGTAATTGATAATGTATTATGCTTAACTTTTATAAATTATTAAAGTTATAATACAAAACCTAAGACCGCTTAGGCACCCGCTCGCCGCCCGCCGCCCGCCCAGTGCCTAGCGATTTTTAGAACACTGTGCTTTAGTATGCAAAAAAATACAAATGAGATGATGTTTTGCTAACAATAACACATATACATACATGTCAGTCATATGTGCTATGCCATCCGATATGCTATTGTTTTAAGAGCGCATTACATTCACTCTTGTTGCTTACGCTTGTAAGTTGTGAGCCTATACTGGATTTTGTAGTAGGTAGAACATGGAAGTTTACTTTTAATATCTTGTTTCTGCTATATTACAACTATGTTGTCTCATTTCTCATCTAAAATATTATTGCACTTGAGGACAACTTATATTTTGAAGACTCAAACATTTAGAGCAGAGTTTTGCTACACAGCCCGCTCCCATGGCCTGTTTTCACAGCCTTGGGGGCAAAAATACAATGTTGTCCCCCCTCTATTTAAACATTCTTTTGAGTTGATAGTTAAAAAAAGGGGCAAAATCATATTTTCACCCCCCAAGGCTGTGAAAACAGGCCATGGGAGCGGGCTGGCTAGAATTGGGGTTTAGAGCAATCCACCTCTCACCTCGTGAGAAAATCCAAACAATCATGGTAGGACTATTAATTGTGAGTCATAAAGTAAAAAAAAATGATAGAAAAGTGGCTCAATCGCTAATGCATTGATGGATAAAAATATGGTTGAATAAAAAACCGACTAAATCGATTGAACCAATCGATTCGGTTCGGTTTCGATTTTAGAAAAATATAAAAATGATATGGTCGGTTAAGTTTTTTGATTTTTATGTGATTTTAATCGACAAAACCGAACCGCCGAATATATAAAATAAACAATATATTTTATGTAAAAATAATATAATATGTTTAATTAATTGGTCGGTTCGATTTTATTTTAGTTTTAGTTGGCCAATTCGTTTACGGTATACATAAATTAAAATCGATTTGATTATCTTAATGTTTGGTTTGGTTTCAGTTTGAAATTTTTGAAACCGATATAAATCGGTTTGGGTGAAGAATCGAACCGTCGATTTGGTTTCAATCCTAGAAATTATGTGAAATATATAGTATACTTGGTTGATTTATAAAACCAATTATATTGTGTGACTATGATGAGTGACTTAAGTGTGATGATGACCGTTCAAGTTAATGTGATGTCACACTATGGAAAGCTTTACACATATTTTGATTTTTGAGGAATCTATCATCCTCCCAAATTGTACCACAACATCCTGGTTGCAAAATCTGATTAAAACGTTTTGGTTCTCAATTATTTTTTTAGTTCATAGCTTGTTCTCATCTATATTAGATGTTAAGTACCTAAGCAATTTTCAAAAGGGAACATTGAACGAACGATTGACTAGATTGACTTTGGTGTCGAACCTACTAAGGGACTTGGGTGGGGGGGCAGCTGCCCCCCTCGACTTTCAAAATAGTTTGAGTATATATCTAGCACTCCAAAAAACTTTAATAAATAATACAAAATTAGGTCATTAAAAACATTTACAAAAGTTTACCATGTATGTCTATTGGCCTAGTGTTTAGTTAT
>QNQO01002832.1:0-89205 GCA_003290165.1 Berberis thunbergii
TTTTTTCACTTTTATGCTTTAGAGGATAAACATCAAGCTTTAGATTTTTACCTTTTTATACTAACATGTAAAAATAGAACTTCTGCACTATTTATTACCCCATCCTGTAAAAGAGATCCTGTAATCTCTATGGAAATCAAGTAGAAGATTCCTAATCTTTTCACTTGTTGGCATCGACAAACTGTGATCTAGTGAGTCATACATGACTTTTGTTTTCACAATGAAAGTTGGCACAGGAATAATACACAATGGCATCTCACCACTATAATATCAACGATCAAACAACAAGGCAAACAAACAAACAAAAGAGAGCCCAAAATAAGAGTACTGCAAGCCTTTAAATTATGTACCACGCACTGCAGAACAATATTTTTGTGACAACTATAGTCAAGTTTTATCGAGAAATTGATATGAATTGATTTCCATCTATGGTCACTTTGAACGGGTTTAAAGTGAAACTTTTGTTTCATTACGTGTTAACTGTCAAGTAACTGTTCACAAATCACGACTATTGCAATACAAAACAATCAATAAAAAAAGAAAAAAGAAACTAAAAATAAGCAATTCAGCCCCCAAGATAATAGATTTTCAATTAGAAAATCCAAACTTTTAAGTTCTAACCCAACCTTATACTTCATCAAATCACATCTTTTGAAATATGACGCCTATGCAACTCCACCATTGTGTGGACATTCTTTTACGCCAATTTTATTTTTTTTATTCTTTGAAAACCTTACTTGGCAAAGACAAGATCTACTGAGAAACTAACCCCATTGCTAATGGAAGATTCCAGGTCTACCAGATAATAAATAGAAATTATTTTTGTTTGAACTGCAAAAACATTAAAAAAAAAAAAAAAAAAACAAGATAAGAATATGAAGTTGCTCAAGTTACGAGAATGCAATACCAGTGCCAGATAGGATAGGCCAGCAAAATAATGATTCCAATTGGGCTTGAGATACCACTGCTTCGAGAAAAAGAATTTCTGCTAACGGTGAATGGTGGTTCGCGTGGGGATTTTTCTTAATAGCTGCTAGGGTTAGGGCTTGTGCTGATAACGTTGTTTGAAAGTAACGAAAAGAAAGCAAAAAAAACAAGAGTAGGGAGGAAAACAACTATATTATTCATTGATAATAGCAATTATATAATATCTCATTTAAAACGAGATAGAAACCTATGCCAATAAGGAATCTAAATCTTAGTCCATAACAAAGAAGATATGTTTGGACTAATCACACAATCCTAGTTTAACTGCAACAATACCCTCCATTTTCACTGATTAAACTTTAAGATCAACTTTTGCAACCTAAACGCCCCATAGAGGATCTGTTCGGAAAAAAAAAAGAAAAAAAAGAAAAAAGAAGAAGAAGGAATGTGGTTTTATTTTGTAGATGTGAGCTATACAGTAAGAGACCATTCTTACAAAATACCAAACTATTTTGAGATTTCTAACCATTCCGCTTTTTTCAGCATAAAATTAACTGCTATTACCCAATTCAGTTCTACCAAATCGCACGTAATTGCTGCTGAGGCACTGCATAAGTTCCGCCAACTGTACCTGAAATAAAAAATTGCATGGCAATGAAATTTTCATGCAGTGCCGCCAAATGTACCCAAATAATTAACAAATTGCATGGCAGTGAAATCTTCAACATGAATAATCAAGGTGGCAGGAAGATGCAGATGTTGGGTTTTAATTTGTTGCCAGTCACTTTTCCTTACCAAGTCACTCTATGAACACAAAACAATGAGGATTTCAAAATGCCACATGAGCAGGAGCTTAGTTTTATAGCCAAAAGTGTGTAATTTAGTTTCACTTTATTAATCATCATGATGGATAGAAAGTGGCAAGAAGGATTTGAAGTTGGTGAAAATAAATTCCCTTCCGAGGTTTATTTTCTTTGAGCGTTATTAATCGATCACCTTTGGCAGAGTTCAAACCTTGGACTTATGATACCATCTGCCATCAGTCTTATAAGCTAAGTTAGCAAACATATATTTCTTACGGCTATTACAAGTTTCAAATCAAAATAACAAATAATAATTAAAAATAGATACTGCCTTAACAGATTCAGAGTAATGAGTTTTGAAAAACTTAAGATATCTAAAGCAGTGCGATGTTATAGAAGTCTTTCATGTGCTCCATCAGAGCACTCCCATCCCTTATTGAGTGAAAAATATTTATTTCAGTCTGCAATAACTTTTCAACTAGTTGCTTTTCACCTTTCATCTGTCGAAGTGCAACAATGCAAGTGTGAGGCTCCGACATTAGAATGGTTCTTTTGCCAAGTTTTGTATCTCATCAGAAAGAATAAAAATGAGAAAATGATGATGAAAACATATAGAGAGAACTTGAGGATCTACATCAAAGGTACTCCAATGAAAGGGTGTCTTGATTATTTGCTACACCAGTTTATTAGGGAACCTTAACTAACTAGTTTTGATGATTATGCACCAATTTGAAAGAAAAGTGTGAATTGTGACAAGAAATGGATTTATTTTTGTTATAGGTATAGTCATTTGGCTAAGAATCAGATAAGGATTATCAAGAAAACCAGCCATCTCCATATTTATACTATGACACCAAAGAATATTATGTCGTATTGTAGTTGATATAGCAATCAAGCCCTTTCCTATTTCCCTTTTTGAAGGGAAAATTCTAAAGGATGCTAGAAGCATGCCTTTGCTAGGGTTCAATACAGCCACAAGGCTTACCAACTAAGCTCGCACCCGTTAGCAAAACCTTTCCTATTTCAGATCCTTTAAAAAGTAAGTTCCTTTCAAAAAAAAAAAAAAAAAAAAAAAATCAGAAAAACTAGTCATTATATCCATTTGAAAAACTAGTCAAATTATTGAAACACAAAGTCTTTCGTAAGTGCATTCTCTTCGATCAACATCAGAAAACTAGTCATTACATCATGCTTTTAGCCATTTTTCATTGCATAATGTTGGTTTCTGTCCATCTACTATATGTAGAAAGCACAGAATCTTCAATTGTTTAATGAAAATTTTGATGATCTAGGCATGAACTGTCCAGTTGAACTTGAACTGTTAGGGCACTATGGTGTTGCAGTGCGTGCATTCATCATGCTTTGAAACTGAAGTGAACTATTAGGGCTCTATGGTGTTGCAGTGCGTGCATTCATCAATGCTTTGAAACTGAAGTGAACTATTAGGGCTCTATTGTGTTGCAGTGTGTGCACATCATTCATCAATGCTTTGAAACTGAAGTGTCCTCTGTAATTGGATAGTTACCATTACAACATATAGCTCCCTCAGTTCAATGACTAAAACTAGCGTGATAATGGTATACAAGGACTTGACAAATAAGACTGCGGTGACTGATTACCCTATTTCTGGCAATGAATCATATAAGTAAGACTATTGTTCTAGAACCTATTCTGTTATCATTTCAATCGTTGTTAAATTCATCTTCATTAATTGTTGTTTTCAGGTTGTTCAAAACAGAATGAAATCAAATCTCATCATATTTTATCCTACTTAAGAAGCAGGGGACTTATTTTTTCTTAAAGACTGTTTGAATAGATCTCCACATGTCAAATGCATTACCAGTTTTATTATGAATTCATTTTGTTGCAAGTTTCTCTAGTACAAAGTTTACATTCTATATGATGGATGTCATTCAATGAACTTTCCAGTGAAGTTTCATGTTAGAGATTTTGGATATTTTGCTTTGTTATTGCTATTCTCTCTATTAGTTACTGCAGGTGGCAACGATGTCCAACAGTATTCAAAGGTCAAACTCCTTTCAATGATCTATAAGTTGCTAATAGTTCTTTTGATCAGCCATTAGTTATATATATATAAAGACAAATAAAGCTTGTAGATTGATAAGCGATGATTACTCACATAATGACAATGATTCAAGGCATATGCATCAAATTCTAACAAGACTCATGGGATATTATGATCTTTTTTATTTTTTGGGATTTTGTTTGCTGAAATTGTTGGAATTGGTAGTGGATGAAGTCAGTATTAGAAAACTCTTGATATCTCACTTCAAGGAGTTGTTCTATGAAAAGGAGGAGTGGCGACATTTCTTCTCGGGAATTACCTTTAAGTCTATCTCCTAGTCTATGGCTACCTCCTTGGTAGATAATTTTTCAGAGATAGAAATTAGATCGGCAATGGAAGAACTTAAATATGAAGTTTCCCCAGGTCTTGATGGTTTCTCAATGGTGTTTTATTTGAAAATGTGGGAGGTAATCAAAATTGATTTTCTGAAAGTTATTGAAGCTTTTAACTCGAGAAATTTTCTTGATTGGCTGTTGAACACCACTATCATCTCGCTTATTCCTAAATGTGCAGACAATCAAAGATTTCAGACCTATCAGTAATTTGAATGGGGCCTATAAGATCATTGCAAAGGTGTTGGCTAACAAATTGAAAATAGTTCTTCATTCCGTCATTTCTCATTTTCAAAGTGCAGCAGTCAATGGAAGACAGGTGGTTGATAGCCCTTTGATTGCCAATGAAATTATTGATTCTAGGAAAAACAAGGTGTTTCAGGGCTCGTTATCAAATTAGATTTCTCTAAAGCCTTTGACAACGTCTCTTGGAGATACTTGGATTTGGTAATGGCTCGCATGGGGTTTGACTCCAAATGGATTCATTGGCTTCACACTTGTAGATCTACATCTAATTTCTCTCTGAAGATTAATGGTCAGTTGCACGGGTTTTTCAATAGCTCGAAAGGCTTGCGTCAAGGCGATCCCCTGTCTCCTCTTCTCTTTACTATAACAACAGAAGGTCTAACCCAAATGATTCTTAAAAAGGTTGATGCTGGCCTAGTGAGAGGATTTTTTGTAGCAGAGGGTAGTCCTCCTGTTTATATTCTCCAGTATGCAGATGATACTATCATCTTTTGTGATGCTTCCGCTTCTCAGGTTCTTGCTCTTAAAAAAATATGCATTGGTTTGAAGTTATTTCAGGTCTGAAAATCAACTTTCACAAATCAGTGGTGTTGCCTATTGGAGAAGTCCCTCATTTGCACCAGTTGGCGGATTTATTGGGTTTTTCAGAGGGTAAACTTCCAGTTAAGTACTTGGGCATGCCTTTGGGTGCTAGTTTTAAAAGTAAAGTTGTGTGGATGAGACGATCGAAAGGATGGAATCGAAATTAGCGTCTTGGAAACGCAAATTTCTTTCTAAAGCAGGCAGATTAGCTCTTGTCCAATCCACATTAGCGTCTATATATCCTTGTGTTTATTTGTTTCTTATTAAGGTTCCCTCTTCAATAACAGCCAAGATGGAACAGATCATGCACGATTTCCTTTGGGGTTCCACTCAAAAGTCTAGAAAGATGTATTTAGTGGGTTGGGAGAAAATTTGTTGCCCTAAATCTCGAGATTGTTTAGGCATTCGCCAGGTGCTCACTTTCAATTTTGCATTACTTTCTAAGTGGCTTTGGCGATTTGTAGAAGAAAATGACAATTTATGGAGATATCTCATTATGGATAAATATGGGCGCATTAGATGGGTTTGGAAAAAGAGAACTAAGTACACTTCCTACGGATGCTCTTTGTGGAAGTCCATCTTCCGGTGCACAAGTGGCTTCTACCCTCACACCTCTCTTTGATGTGAGAACTGTGATCTCATCTCTTTCTAGCATGATTTTTGGTGTAGTAACCAATCTTTGAAGGATCTGTTTCCAATGTTGTTTATCATTAACAACAATCAATATGGGAGTGTGAGCAATTTTTGGTCTAATGGCAATTCTTGGGATCTTTCATTTCGATGACCCCTAAATACTGGGGAACTAGAGGAGGTCGCCAATTTAATGCATCTGTTGGATAGACAGATGCTCTCAGAGGGATCTGACAGTTTGCTGTGGAAGGGTAAAGGTATGGGCTTCTCGGTGAAAGAATTTTCTGATATGTTGGCTGCCTCTCATTATAAGAATCACTCCAACCCCTTCATTTCCTCTCACAAGAATCTGGTATGGGTGAAAAAACCTTTTTTCCTCGGATTAATTTCTTTAGTTGGTCAGTGTTGCATAAGAAGATCTTGACTAAAGATAGGTTAAGGAAAAGAGGAATCTACACCAAGAATCTTTGTGTGCTTTGCAATGAAATTGACGAGACGCTGGTTCATTTGATGCTTCACTGCAGATTCTCCAAATCAATTTGGAGCAGTTTCTTGTCAGAATTTGGTTTGAGTTTGATGTTTCAAGGCTCTATTTTAGATTGGCTAAGTTGGTGGTCCCAAGCTAATCCTTCCCGATGGGCGGAGTGGTTATGGTGTAGGGTTGCTCACATACTCATGTGGTGTGTGTGGAAGGAGAGAAATATGAGGGTATTTGAAGGGCTCAACAGATCAGAGTACTCTATCATTGTCGAGATTAGGGAATTGTTGTGGAGGATGGGTTTGTCTTGTAATTTGTTTAGGGATTTGGTTTTTGACACCTTCATGGTGTCTTGGCATTCCTTGATATAGGAATGATTTCCTTTGTATTTTGTTTCCCTTTCTTTCTTTAATAAACATCTTCGTGTTTGAACTTCATTCCAGGGTTGTGCAAGTGTTCCAGGAATTCTCTTCCATCCTTCTTACTGATATCTAGGGATTGCCACATTCCGTACAAGTGTGGCCAGTTCCTGATCTTGTGTCTTTGATTTGTCCGTCTTTCAAATAGTCATTCTTCGTCAAATACAGCCGCAAGTGTGGCCAGTTCCTGATCTTATGTCTTTGATCTGTCCGTCTTTCAAAGGGTCGTTCTTCGTCAAATACAGCCGCAGTTCGACAAACGGAGTTACCGTTGTATCTTGGAGGAAATTCGCCGGTAACCCAGAGTATTACCCAAGTGGTGGGGGCGAATTAAGCCTTAAGGAAAGCGACTACATGCCTCGGTGCTCCATCTACATCATCCAACTAGTTGTACGGTTTAACCTCTTCTACAGTAAATTTGCCAACAACAATAACTTTTCAACTAGTTGCTTTTCACCTTTCATCTATCGAAGTGCAACAATGCAAGTGTGAGGCTCCGACATTAGAATGGTTCTTTTGCCAAGTATATGCCTAGCAAAGTTTAGACACCAAGTTTTGTATCTCATCAGAAAGAATAAAAATGATAAAATGATGATGAAAATATATAGAGAGAACTAGAGGTATCTATCATCAAATGTACTCCAATGAAAAGGTGTCTTGATTATTTGCTACACCAGTTTATTAGGGAACCTTAGCTAACTGGTTTCGATGATTATGCTCCAATTTGAAAGAAAAGTGTGCATTGTGACAAGAAATAGATTTATTTTGGTTATAGGTATAGTCATTTGGCTAAGAATCAGATAAGGATTATCGAGAACATCACCTATCTCCATATTTATATACTATGACACCAAAGAATATTATGTCCTATTGTAGTTGATATCGCAATCAAGCCCTTTCATATTTGATATTTCCCTTTTTTAAGGGCAAACAGGGTTTCTAAAGAATGCTAGAAGCATGCCTTTGATAGGGTTCGATACAGCCACAAGGCTTACCCCAGCTAAACTAGCACCCGTTGGCAAAACCTTTCCTATTTCAGATCCTTTAAAAAGTAAGTTCCTTTCAAATTATTGAAACACAAAGTCTTTCGTAAGTGCATTCTCTTCGATCAACATCAGAAAAACTAGTCATTATATCCATTTAAAAGGGAAAATGACTAGTTTCAGAAAAACTAGTCATTATATCCATTTGAAAAACTAGTCAAAGTATTGAAAAACAAAGTCTTTCGTAAGTGCATTCTCTTCGATCAACATCAGAATAACTAGTCATTATATCCATTTAATATTTTGTTAAATGCCTATCAGCCTCTAGACATGAACATATTGTGATTTCTCCATCTAGAATGCGCAAATATCTGTAGAAGCATTGTTGTGCACTTAGACAAGATGCTAAGTAGTTATCTATTTGGAGAGTACGCAATGCTTAATTGAATGTGTTGCTCAGTTGAAGTCTCACAAACCTATGCGTATTTCGTGTTACACTTGAAATTGAAGCGTTTGGAAAGGATAGGGAAAACCATATTCAAACATTAAGAATTTAGGGCAGTGTTGGTGGTTTGATTACTTCATTTTTCTAGGCCTCTACAGTAATGGCATGTTATTTTCCTTGAATCCACCAAAAGGCTCTGCATAGCAATGTTATTTCTCGAACAAACAATCATTTCCTCATTTCTGTGTACCTATATGTAGCAGTGGCACAAGTAGGTGATATCTGGTCTTGGAAACAATTGTGAGGTTTTGAACAAGTCTACAAAAAAAAAAAAAAAAAAAAAAAATCAGCTCAAATGGACCATATACCCGTATAATGCACCATTACTTATCAATTTACATCATGCTTTTAGCCATTTTTCATTGCATAATGTTGGCTTCTGTCCATCTACTATATGTAGAAAGCACAGAATCTTCAATTGTTTAATGAAAATTTTGATGATCTAGACATGAACTGTCCAGTTGAACTTGAACTGTTAGGGCATTATGGTGTTGCAATGTGTGCATTCATCAATGTTTTGAAACTGAAGTGAACTATTAGGGCTCTATGGTGTTGCAGTGTGTGCACATCATTCATCAATGCTTTGAAACTGAAGTGCCCTCTGTAATTGGATAGTTACCATTACAACATATAGCTCCCTCAATTCAATGACTAAAACTAGCATGATAATGGTGTACAATGACTTGATAAATAAGACTGCGGTGACTGATTACACTATTTCTGGCAATGAATCATGTAAGTAAGATTATTGTTCTAGAACTTATTCTGTTATCATTTCAATCGTTGTTAAATTCATCTTCATTAATTGTTGTTTTCAGGTAGTTCAAAACAGAATGAAATCAAATCTTATCATATTTTATCCTACTTAAGAAGCAGGGGACTTATTTTTTCTTAAAGACTGTTTGAATAGATCTCCACATGTCAAATGCATTACCAGTTTTATTATGAGTTCATTTTGTTGTAAGTTTCTCTAGTACAAAGTTTACATTCTATATGATGGATGTCAATCAATGAACTTTCCAGTGATGTTTCATGTTAGAGATTTTGGATATTTTGCTTTGTTATTGCTATTCTCTCTATTAGTTATAAGCGATGATAACTCACATAAGGACGATGATTCGAGGCATATGCATCAAATTCTAACAAGACTTATGGGATATTATGATCTTTTTTCTTTTTTGGGATTTTTTTTGGTGAAATTGTTTCCTATTTTTTTTCTTCATTGCTTTCTTTCCATCTTGATTTGCTTTTTTAATGTTGCTTTATATGATTAATCTCCAAATCTGAATATGTGGTGGGGAGGGAATCCTAGCCAACCATCAATGATACACAACTTTAACAAAGCAAACCAGCTAGAAACGCACTAGAAAAAGTAATGGAAGCTTGAATGATTCATGGTTTCAGCATCCACGCTCTGTCCTTGCTTCAGTGCTTCATATACATTAAGTGTATTTCGATCTTTTTTAGTAGATGATTAGAGGGAATCCTAGCCAACCATCAATGATACACAACTTTAACAAAAGTAAACCAGCTGGAAACGAACTAGAGAAAGTAATGGAAGCTTCAATGATTCCTCCAAGTCATGGTTTCAGCATCCACACTCTGTTCCTTTCTCCAGTGCTTCATATACATTACTCAGTGTATTTCGATCTTTTTTTATGGATGAGTACTTAATTAAGGAATCGCTGACTTATTCACTTTTTGACCGACTTCCCAGTCCACTACACCATAAAAGAAACAAATGCAAAATTAACAAGAAAGTGTTGCTACTTCCTCATTCATCCCTCTTCACATTAGGCGCAATAGAATCAGACTCTACAAGCTAATTAATTGACTTCAAGTCTTTTTCCCTCCTCATAGAAACTAACTAAATCCAAACTGAGCATCCTTGGACTAGTGTCTGAGAAGCTCACTAAATTAATGGACAAGGATCCATATAATGCCATTATCTTGGTGGTAATATAATCAAATGAAAGGAGACAGAAAAAAGAAAAAAAGAAGAAGAAAGACAAAATTTACTACAATCTATTGTGTACATCAGGAACATGCCAGCATAATATCTTCAATTCTTAGCAGGTGCGAAATGAATCATAGACTCTTTGTTCACCATGAAGTCCAACCATTGAAGATATGATTTCAATGTTGTATTAAATCATACGCTTAAGACTCTAGTTGATTCAATGGAAATAAGAAGAACAGAAACATACCGGATCGATCCATAGCGATTTCCCCGTTGATTGTGATGAGTTTGGATTGTTTGGATCTTCCGATTGATTCAAGCGTTTTCCCTTAGATCTCTGTTGAGAGGATACAGAAAATAATTCCAAAGTTTTGTTCTTTCTACGCATACGCTCAATCGGGGACCCATCCTATTTATAATGTCCATAAGTCACAACCCTTCAAATTACGGGCTGTGAATTTCCAATTCTGCCCCTCATTGAATTAGAAATTACATCCTTATTTACACCATGTTATTTATTAATACCTTATAGTCCAATACCCCTATTAGATCACATATTTAAATGGACTATACTTTAAGATAGCAATACACGTTATATTACATATGTGTGCCCACATTATTGGATTTGTCCAACAATCTCCCACTTGGGCCACATATGTTACCGTTAATGTGTATAACCGTATGAGCTCAAAACTTGCTATCACAAGTAAAGGTATTTCGAAACAATCTCGTCCGTTGACTATATTGATATAGGATTAAAGCGATTTGCGTCACAAGTAGCGTAACGAAATCCATCAATAGTCACATATACCAATATAATCAAATGACATAGATCAAACATGGATGTAGAGCATGGAAATTACATGTGATGTGATCCAAACATGTCTATTTCCAACCGGTCCAACTTTAATCTTTAATGAGATCAAACATATAATAAACAGACAATTGACTGAAGACTTTATTTCTGCAGAAAATACTAAATTACACCAATGTGTCCAAAAATTCATCATAGAACAACAAAACTCCCACTAAACCATGATATCCTCATGTGACATAACACCCATATGAGCGGTGTGCTCATGAAAGACCTTGGGTGGTAATCCCTTAGTAAGCGGATCCGCAATCATGGAGTGTGTCCCAATATGCTCTATGAAAATCTGTTTATTCTCTACTATCTCCTTCACAACCAGGAACTTTATGTCAATATGATTTGACCTAGACGAGCTCCTGTTGTTGTTGGCATATAAAACTGCTGACTTATTGTCACAATATAACTTTAGTGGTCTTTCTATGTCATTCAAAATGCGCAGCCCAGTGACAAAATAACGCAGCCATAATCCGTGGTTGGAGGCCTCAAAACACGCCACATATTCTGCTTCCATGGTGGAAGAAGCTATGAGTGTCTGTTTAGCACTTCTCCAAGAAATAGCTCCTCCAGCTAACAGATAAATGTAGCCTGATGTAGATTTTCTACTATCTTGGCATCCAGCAAAATCAGAATCAGCATACCCTATGATCTCCAACTGATCTGATCTCTTGTATGTGAGCATGTAATCCTTAGTTCTCTGTAAATATCTCATAACCCGTTTAGCTGCTTTCCAGTGACTCATCCCAGGGTTATCCAAATATCTGCCAAGCATTCCAACAATGAATGCTATGTCTGGACGTGTACATACTTGAGCATACATAAGACTCCCAACAGCGGATGCATAGGGGATCTTTTGCATCTCTACAACTTCAAGTTTAGTCTTAGGACACTGTTTAAGACTGAATTTATCTCCTTTAGATATAGGGGTATCTCCTGGTTTACAATCTTGCATGCCAAACCTTTTAAGCACTTTTTCTATATAGCCCTTTTGTGATAATCCAAGAATACCCCGAAAACGATCCCGGTATATCTGAATCCCTAAGACAAAAGAAGCTTCACCAAGATCTTTCATTTCAAATTTCTTTGATAGAAATCTCTTGGTTTCGTGCAACATGTCTATATTATTAGTGGCAAGCAATATGTCATCAACATACAAAACCAAGAAGATATGCTTACTCCCACTGAACTTATGATACACACAGTTATCAACAACATTTGTCTTAAAACCAAACGAGACAATTACTTGATGAAATTTGTAGTACCATTGACGGGAAGCTTGCTTGAGCCCATAGATGGATTTCTTTAGTCTGCAAACCATATTCTTTGGGTCTCCAGACACAAAGTTTTCTGGTTGCACCATATAAATTGTTTCATCAATGTCGCCATTGAGAAATGCTGTTTTAACATCCATCTGATGCAACTCAAAGTCAAAATGTGCAACAAGAGCCATGATTGTCCTAAATGAGTCTTTCTTTGACACTGGAGAGAAAGTCTCTTTACAGTCGATGCCTTCCTTTTGAGTGAAGCCTTTAGCTACAAGACGAGCTTTATACCTTTCCACATTACCTTTTGAGTCCTTCTTGGTTTTGAATATCCATTTACAACCAATAGGCTTTGTATTTTCAGGTAATGGGACAAGATCCCAAACTTGATTGTCTTGCATAGACTTGTACTCCTCATTCATAGCATCTATCCACTTTTGAGAGTTAGAATCCTGCATGGCTTGATGGAAGTTGATTGGATCATTTTCCACCAATCCATCATTTTCCTCATGTTCTTCGAGAAATACCATATAATCATCCGGAATTGCTCTTCTCTTTTCTCTCGTGGATCTCCTTAATGGCATTTGATCTTGAGGTTGTTGAGTTTGTTCTTCTGGAATATTTAATTCAATTGGAGCAGGGAGTAGTTCAACATTGTCCTGTTGAGGTTCCAGATCTGCTTCTTGATCAATGACAGGTAGTGGAACATGTACATTGTCAACAACAGTAGTAGGAGTCGAAATTGATTCCTCCTCAAAGACAATGTCTCGTACCTGATTTCTCCCCCCAAACTCGACATCCTCAAAAAATGTTGCTGTCCCCGTTTCAAAAATGGACTTAATAGTGGGATTATAGAACTTGTAGCCCCTAGATCGCTCAGAGTAGCCAATGAAGTAGCTGCTCACTGTTTTGGAGTCCAATTTCTTTTCATTCGGCCGATAAGGCCTTGCTTCAGCTGGACATCCCCAAATGTGAAAATGCTTTAGACTAGGTTTTCTACCTGTCCAAAGTTCATAAGGTGTTTTGGCAGCCGCTTTAGTTGGTACTCTATTAAGGATGTAAGCTGCAGTCTTTAGTGCTTCTCCCCAGAGTGATTCAGGTAATGTAGAATGACTGATCATACTCCTTACCATGTCCTTAAGAGTTCGGTTTCGTCTTTCAGCTACACCATTCATGCTAGGTGATCCCGGCATGGTGTACTGTGGGACGATTCCACATTCCTCTAGGAATTTAGCAAATGGTCCTGGACGTTGTTCACCGGAACCGTCATATCTGCCGTAATACTCACCACCACGGTCAGACCTGACACTTTTAATTCGTTTGTTGAGTTGGTTCTCAACCTCAGCTTTGAAAGCTTTGAACATATCCAGTGACTCAGATTTCTCATAAATGAGATATAGGTACCCATAGCGTGAGTAATCGTCTATGAATGATATAAAATATTGTTGACCATTCCAAGAAGCCGAAGGGAATGGTCCACAAATATCTGTGTGGATCAATTCTAAGACGTCTGAAGTTCTGTTTGCACCTAATCTCTTTTGTTTGGTCTGTTTTCCCTTGATGCACTCAATACAGACATCAAAGTCTGAAAAATCAAGAGAATCTATTATGCCATCTGACACAAGTCTCTCCATTCTCGTTTTCGAGATATGTCCTAAACGTTTGTGCCATAGTTTTGATGAATTTCCTTCATTTAGCTTACGCTTAGTACCACGTGATTCCACATGCAAGGTTACATTATATGAGGCAATAGTATCAAGAAGATATAGGTTATCAAATGTGCTTAATGAACCAGTACCAATAATATTGGAATTTAATGAAAGACTAATTTGATTATTTCCAAATGAACAACAATATCCAAATTTGTCCAACAAGGAAATAGAAACCAAATTCCGTCTAAATGACGGTACTACAAAAGTGTCTTTCAGTTCCAAATAACAACCAGTCCCTAAGAGTAACCTAAAGTTTCCTATTGCTTCCACTTCTACCGATTTTCCATCGCCCACGAAGATGCGTCTTTCAGCATCACTTGGCTTTCGGTAGCTCAGACAACCCTGCATAGAAACACTTATGTGAGTAGTAGCACCAGAATCTAACCACCAAGTGTTTCGAGGTACTGAAGCTAAGTTAACCTCAGAACAGACCAAAGCAAGAAACATACCCTTTTTAGCACGCCAAGCGTGATACTTGGTACATTCCTTCTTTACATGTCCAGGTTTCTTACAAAAGAAACAACCCTCATTTCCTTTCTGTTTCTTTTGTGCTGGACCCTTAGCAGCTTCATAATCCTTCTTTCGTTTTGTGCCCTTATCTTTAGAGGTGCTTGCAAAATGAACACTTTCTGTTCTGTCTTGCTTCAACCTGTCTTCCTCTTGTACACAGTAAGAAATGAGCTCATTAAGAGTCCATTTCTCCTTCTGACAGTTGTAACTGACCTTAAACTGACTGTACTGTGGAGGAAGTGATATTAAAACTAAATGCACGAGTAAGTCCTCAGACAACTCAAGCTTCAGTGCTTTAAGTTTTGAAGCAAGATGAGACATCTCCATGATGTACTCTCTAATGTTTCCTTTGCCTTTATACTTTAATGAAATCAAGCTAGCTAAAAGTGTGCTTGTTTCAGCCTTATCGTTTTTAGCAAAACGCTTTTCAAGTTCAGTAAGGAACTCACTGGCATTGGTCACCCCTGCGGATATTGCACCCCTAAAGGCTTCTGGAATACCTCGCTTTATGAGCATGAGACTCATGCGATTGGAGCGTTCCCACTTCTCGAAGTATTTCCTGGCATCAGGAGTACTTACATCTGTAAGAGGAGCGGGTTGCTCAATCCTTAAGGCAAGATCCAGATCCATACATCCAAGAACGATTAACACGTTCTCTTTCCAGTCCTTGAAGTTTGTCCCATTAAGCATGGGAATATTATTTACACCAGCAGATATACTAGTAGCAGACATATTAGCTGTACAGAGAATAAATTACATAAATAACATATTCACGTCATTATTCAATTGCATAAACTTTTAAATTCATACAATAGGTAAATAAAAAACCCACATTAAGATACCTAACACAGGATTGTTATTTAGTCTTTGGACAGAAATATCAATCTGTAAGTGATACTCTTCGTACAAAATGAAACCGGCCTAATATTATGCCTTTCTTTGGACTGACATAATAAAAGCATGGTAAAGTAAACTTTATCACATATTTAAGACTAGGGACTATCCGGTCAAAACAATCTTCCTTTGGGCCGATTGTTTCACATGGAAGTAGCATGCTCACTTATTTAAAATCAACCAATATTTTCTAATAGTGGTTGCTTTGGCAACATATTAGTTAAATGGTGTAAATTTTAAATAAGGAACACAATAGTGATACATGAAACCAAAATTATATTCTATGTATAAATAAAATATAGCCATTAATACAATTAAAACATGGGTCTAAATAAAATATAGCCACATTACATAGGCCCCAACACTTTAAAACAATATTACCAACAGCAACAGGCCCAATAGTCAAAGTAAAATGTACTAACAGGCTCAATTATTAATAACAGCAACAGGCCCAATAGTCAAAGTAAAATGTACTAACAGACCCAATTATTAATAACAGCAACAGGCCCAATAGGTGAACAGTCACAAGGCCCGTGAACAGTCACTATACAAGCCCAACATTTGCCAGGCCCAACAGGTCAATGGTGAACAGTCGCGGTCAATGTGAACAGTAACGGTCAATGTGAACAGTAATTTTAAAAAAATTGCATAATCGTAGATACTGTTCACTGTAACAGTGAAATCGTTTTCACTATTCACTGTTCGCCGTTTACTATTCACTGTAACACGTATCACTGTTCACCGTAACGGTGGCACTGTTCACCGTAACGGTGTCACTGTTCACGAAATAGCAAACACTGTTCACGAAATCGTAAACACTGTTCACTGTAACAGTAAAACCGGATTTTTTTTTTTTTTTTTTTTTAATACATCTATTTTACCTTGATCCAAATTGTAATCTATTTCAATAGGAAATACAATTACACTCACAATGAAACAGTGAAGACAATTGTCATGAATACATATCACTGTAGGTCCAGATCATGCTATATCAATCACTGTATTAATACATAATCCATAATCACTGTATTCATGCTATTCATATGAATCTATAATCATGTCTTTATAATCATGTCCAAATACATAAACTATATGAATCTATAATCATAAATAACATATAGTATTCAATTGCCTTGATATTATATGAATGTATATATATCACTGTATGAATCAAATAATCACTGTATGTTTTCCTTTATAATTTCACATGGAATCAACAAGAGTTGCTCTGATACCAATTGTTGTATTAAATCATACGCTTAAGACTCTAGTTGATTCAATGGAAATAAGAAGAACAGAAACATACCGGATCGATCCATAGCGATTTCCCCGTTGATTGTGATGAGTTTGGATTGTTTGGATCTTCCGATTGATTCAAGCGTTTTCCCTTAGATCTCTGTTGAGAGGATACAGAAAATAATTCCAAAGTTTTGTTCTTTCTACGCATACGCTCAATCGGGGACCCATCCTATTTATAATGTCCATAAGTCACAACCCTTCAAATTACGGGCTGTGAATTTCCAATTCTGCCCCTCATTGAATTAGAAATTACATCCTTATTTACACCATGTTATTTATTAATACCTTATAGTCCAATACCCCTATTAGATCACATATTTAAATGGACTATACTTTAAGATAGCAATACACATTATATTACATATGTGTGCCCACATTATTGGATTTGTCCAACATTCAATACCAAAGCACTGGAGAATAAACAATACAAGCTTTATTGACTTCAAGTCATTATTCTTGTCTGCTATTTTTTCTTGAAGACTACAATCCATTAAGAGCATCGTATCCTAAGTATAACGATTTTGGCCATTTACCTTTCGTTGTTCCTCTAGTTCTTGTGCAAAGCTAAGCTCAAGTGCTCAACTGATCAGCTGGACTTCCCCCTTTGATCATTGTGGATCGACGCACGCTATTATTGAGGTAAATTAAAAAACCCCGTGCATTTTCTTTATCTTACATAGATTGTTGATTCAGTATAACGCTCAATGGAGAACAGCATGGACTAAACATTTGGTCTTAAACATTGAATCTTATTCTTCCTAATATATATTCATAGAAAGTTTAGGTGTTCTTATTGGAGACTACAACAAGCTTGGAGTGATGCTTAGTTGTGTCAACATAATCTGATCCTTAATCCGCAATTACCTGAGTGAGTGTTTTCTTTATGCAGGTAGAGATGGCAACTCAAGTGGTAGTATCTCCACTCCTTGAACTTGTGTCCAACAAGCTTGCCAACTTAATCGAGGAGGAGTTTGGTGTAACATGGGGTGTCCAGAAACAGATGAAGAAGCTTTCCAAAATTTTGTCTAGAATCAAATACGTCCTTGTTGATGCTGAGAATAAGCAAGTCACAGACTCAGAGGTTCGAGATTGGCTACAGGAACTAAAGGACGTTACTTATGCTGCAGAAGATGTATTGGACAAGTGGGAATATCATGATCTGCTGCAGGTAGCACCAGAAACAAGTAACAACAGCAGCTTTGTCACTAACTCTCTCAGAAAGCTTGCGGCGAAATTTGACGATATTGCTAAAGAAAGTTACAAGTTTGATTTGCAAAAGGGCGTCGTAAAAACTACTTCTCTCTCAAGTGAACAAGTTTGTCCAGGTCGAGAAACTGGTTCTGTCTTAACTGAACAAGTTTTGGGGAGAGAGAAAGACAGAGAAAAATTGGTGAGCCTATTATTGGATTATTATCATTGCCAACCAAGCCATCAAAGTGGTCAGATGCCATTGCCTAACAAGGCGAATAGTCGGAAAGACATCTCTATTTGTCCCATAGTCGGTATTGGTGGACTCGGGAAGACAACTCTAGCACAGTTGGTGTACAATGATGAGCGGGTAGAAAAGCACTTTGATGTTAGATCTTGGGTTTGTGTATCCGATGATTTTGATGTCAAACGTCTTATGGGAGCAATCATAGCTTCTCTCTCAGGAACTGCTTGTGGTTTTGAAGAAATGGATATTCTACAACGATACATTCAAGAGATACTGCATGGCAAGAGATATTTGCTTGTCTTAGACGATGTTTGGGAAGACGATCAGGATAAATGGAATAAACTGAAGGGCACATTGGCATGTGGATTGGAAGGTAGTTGTGTTATTGTGACCACTCGCCTAGAAAAAGTTGCATGCATCACTGGCACACTTCCACATCACCATCTAAAACCTTTGTCCAAAGATGATTGTTTGTCTTTATTCAAACAACGTGCATTTGGATTGGAGGAGAAAGAGATGTCAGATTTGATGAAAATTGGCAAGAAAATTGTGGAGAAGTGTAAAGGTATACCCTTGGCTGCAAAGGCTCTAGGGGCATCACTGCGCTTCAAGAGAGAGCCACGGCAGTGGTTAAATGTGAAAAACAGTGAAATTTGGCAATTGCCAGAAAATAGCATTTTACCTGCCCTGCGATTGAGTTATCATCATTTGCCACCACAATTGAGGCAATGCTTTGCTTATTGCGCAATATACAAAAAAGATCAAAAAATCAATAGAAAAGAATTGATTTATTTATGGATAGCAAATGATTTTGTGCAATCCAGAGGAAGCATGGAAAGGTTGGAAGATGTTGGGAATGAGATTTTCGAGGCATTGCTATGGAGGTCTTTCTTTCATGACATAGTAAAAGGTGAAGATGGAGATATAACAACGTGTAAGATGCACGACCTTGTGCATGATCTAGCTCGTGATGTCGCAGGAAATGAATGTTCTATTGTGGATGGTGGAAGCACAAAGAATATTACTAGAAGAACTCGTCACTTGTCACAATTTCACAGCACAGAAACACCACCTTTCTTGGTCAAGTTCCTAAAACAATGTCCTCCATCTATGCGTTCCCTATTACTATGGAACCGTGTGCTATTTGAGGAGAGTCAATTAATCTTCTCACGTCTTATCTGCTTACGGGCATTGGACTTGAGTGGGACATCGACTAGAGCGTTGCCAGACAATATAGGTGACATGAAACGCCTCAGGTATCTCAACCTTTCTTCCAATCCTATCACATCGTTGCCTGAATCTATTTGTAAGCTAATAAATCTGGAGACATTGAACCTTAAACAGTTTTTGGAACTTGTGACATTGCCAAAAGGCATGGGTGAAATGAGTAGGCTTAGACACTTAGATAATACTGACTGCACCCAATTAACCAAAATGCCAATTGGGATGGGAAAACTAATTTGTCTTCAAACCTTAAGTAGCTTTGTTGTGGGTTTGGAGGGTGCAGGTGGTATTAATGAGTTGGGAGGGTTGAACAAAATTGAAGGAGTTTTAAAAATAAGTGGGCTTGAGAATGTGAGAAATCCAGTGGATGCTAAAGAAGCCAATTTGTTGCAGAAGGAAAATCTTTGCTCCCTGAAGTTGTTGTGGGTGGCTAATTATATTGATTTATTTAAGTGCCGTGACAGTGCAACAGCAACAGAGGTAATGAAGGGCCTCCAACCTCCCCCCAATTTAAGACGGTTTCTTGTTTGGGGCTACAATGGAGAGAGCTTCCCGAGTTTGTTGCTTCCCAAATTAGTTAAGATGGAGCTATCACATTGTAGGTGGTTGAAATTCATTGATGAAGGAGGTGATTCACTTAAAGCAGGAGGTTTCAAGTCGCTTGAAGAACTTGAATTGAATGCTATGTCTGATTTAGAGTAGCAGCTGATATCCCTAAAAGAAGATTATTAACGAGGGCACCACCTGTCACTATTAACTCGCAATCCTCATTGCCATTCTCCTCATCTCACCAACAAGCAGTAGAAATCGCAAAGCAACTATTCCCTTAACTCAAAAAATTGAGCCTTCATAATTGCCCTAAACTAACGAGTATCCCATTGCCATCTTCTGTTGAGTCTGTAATCTTGAGGGAGTGTAATCAAAGTGTACTGGGACAGTTGAATAACCTCCCTCAACTTTCTCACCTTCAAATTTGTGTGTTTTATGAGTTGGAATGTTTTCCACAAGGTATGCTACTAAACCTTACTGCTCTCCAAAATTTGGAGATCAGTTCCTTCAAAGTTGAAGCTCTGCCAGAGGGATTGAAAAACCTTACTGCTCTCGAGAAATTGAAGATATGGTGTTGCTCCAATGTTGAAGCTCTGCCAGAGGGATTGATGAACCTATCCTCCCTCAGATCACTTCATATTGAAGAATGTAATTGCTTGAAACAATTGCCTAAGATGAACCAGAGTTGTCTCGTTGATCTGAAAATCAGTTATTGCCGAGAGCTGGAATTCAACATGGAAGAGGATTTCCAGAATTTGATTGCTCTTCAAAGGCTAACCTTGAAATCCTTACCCAAGTTGGCTCGTTTTCCAGAGGGGATCAAACAAGCTGTGATGCTTAAGCGTTTATCTATCATCGACTGTTCAGAAAAAGAAGTGATGGACTTGCCAGAATGGATCGGCACTCTAACAAAGCTCCAGCGATTGAAGATTGAAGGTTGCAAGAATAGGAAAGTGCTGCCAGAAGGGATGCAACACCTCACCGCTCTGAGGGAATTGGAGATTGTCGGATGTGATGCTGAATTGGAGAGAAGATGCAAAAAGGGCAATGGAGAAGACTGGTCCAAGATTGCCCATGTTCTTTCTGTTCGCATTCACACTGGAGAAGACTGGTCCAAGATTACCTACCAGATTAATGCACTGTCTGCCCGCCCCAGATTGATGAATGAAGAAGACATGTGACTTCAGCAGAAACATGATCTAAAAGAGCTGAAATGTAGTATCAGTTTGACTTACTGTTTCTTCCATGTATTAATGATTGTTTTTTTTAAACACAATTCTTGCATAACTTTGTGTCCAAACCTCTCTTTACTGCAATGTTTATCAGTATTATTTTCAATCTGTCACCAAGGAAATCAATTCTTGGTCCTTCTATTTCAACTGAGTTTTGTTTGCTCCCTTGTAGTCTTGTAGGATTATAAAGCAGCTAAAGGACAGATCCTGAGGTGATGACAACGTGATACAACCATGAAACTGTTGGTAGTTGGATCAGATTTGAAGATGCTCCCATGCAACACGGATAATTTTGTTCTCATGAGCATTGTTCGTGCAATCATTTGAATGGGCTTAATAAGAGATTTTGCCAAACCATTTTGGGAGTGAACATGAGCAATTGGATGCTCGACACCCTCGAAGACTCCATCATTGTGACCGTACGTGCATAGAGGGAGGGTAGATGAACCACATGCTGCGGAGTTCAGGAAAAGTTGCAACACTTCACATATTTTATATTTACTAGAGTATGCCCCGTGTTGTTGACACTTCACATAATTTTATTTTTACAAATTATTTTGTACTGAGCATCTTCATCACTATCCTCATTTTCGCTTTCAATCAATATTGAAGTGTAAGCCGATTATAAGTATAAGCCAATTCAATCAAATTTGAATCAGTTGGGGAAAATTTTCAAACGCCG
This sequence comes from Berberis thunbergii, assembly GCA_003290165.1. NCBI lineage: Eukaryota > Viridiplantae > Streptophyta > Magnoliopsida > Ranunculales > Berberidaceae > Berberis > Berberis thunbergii. Next base: position 21,619 of record QNQO01002832.1, read on the forward strand.
AGAATGAGTTCTCCCCCAATCTTTGAATTCTCAAAACATGAAATTTAGGGTTTTTCTTTAAATGTGCATTAAGATGCCCGACTCATTTTTCTGGTATAATCGACCCGTCTCATTGTTTTTAAAAATATTGAAAAATATTAAAGACGTGTAATACATTATACTTTTTTTTAATTATGAAATAAATATTTTTAATATTTTGGCCCTTATATTGATCATTGATTTTGTTCGAAAGATCTTCAAAAATGCATTTCAACGATACTAAGTTTATCAAAATCATACAACGATGTAGATAGTTATGAACTTATGATAATTTTCATTTTGCTAAAAGGAAAACACAATATTTTCTCGCTCCGCCACATGTATTTCTACCAACTTTTTCCATTATTTTTGCCCTTTTACATATTTTATATTTACTAATATGTCATCATAGAAAATGAATCTCAATCTTCAAATTCAATACATTTTCCAACTTTCAATCCTAACCATCTTTTATTTTCAATATTTATGATTTGACTTTGTCCCAGTCAGCAGTGAATAGTAAAACATCACTCTGAATTGTAATATAGATTTTCATTGCTTCGCAGAGATCCTTATTCCCACTTGGTATAGTCTCTCCACTCCTTGAAGTAATTATATGGGACAATTTAACCAATTTGAAAAAAAAAAATAATTAATAAACAACACCTCCTACCTTTTGACAAACTTTCCTATAATTCCCTCCCTTCAAAAATATTGGAGTGGATCTTCATTGTACCAATTCTCACATTATCTGAATAACAAATCATGGCTACTGCTGCAATGTCATTACTCTCAAATGGAAGAATATTGAAGAAAATGTAGCAATTTTCACATTTCTAATTTTCATTATATCCTTAGGTTAGTTAATGATAACGACCTAGATTTTACAAAATCTCATTCATGAAGACCCAAAGCAACTCCTAGACATGAAGTTTCAACCAACAGTGTTTTCCCTTCCCCACCTTTTTTCCTGATAGGGTACAAATTTTTTGTTTAACTTCCCATTGGATTTGAGAAGTACTCTCTCTCTTATAATCTGCTATAAATACACAAAAGGCCTTCAAAGTAAGCTTCCTGGTAATAAAATATTTACTGTTAGCTACCTAAAACTGAAGAAGAAAAACTAAATAAATAAAACAAGCAGACTCACCTAAAAACAACAAGATGATCACAATGAGTCGCTCAATAAAAACTAGGCATCAATCAATCTCTAAAGGCATAACAACTTCAGAGAATTGGTTGTAGGCAACAAAATCCTCTCCTGGAAACGAAACGAATAGAAAGCCAACAATTAATCTGAAATTTTACAAACACAATAGTTGAGTAGAGAAAGAACAATTCAAGCTAGCTTGACTAAAAACTCATATAATTAAGTGAATAGATTTTGATACCAATTGTGTTGAATATTACATTGCCAACCAAACTAGAAAAATATAGAATAGTCTAGAAAGTTCCGGAGTGTACTAGAAGATTCCGGAAGGGTTCAGAAGAATATGGAAAAATTGTGGAACACACCGGAGTATTCCAGAAGAGTCCGGAACATTATGGAGAACTCATAAACATCCTAGAAGAGTCTAGGACCTTATAGTATGTACTAGGTCATCCTAGAGCCTAGTGGAGACATGTACTTAGTACTAGAGCATGGTAGAATACTCTAGAAGTCTTTGTATCTAGAGAAGTTCTTGTGTAGGCTTGAGTTTGTAAGAATTCTCTAGATCACTCATGTACTTATCTAGTAACTAGTAGGATCTAGAACCTTCCCATAAGGAGGTGGAAGGTTAAGCTAAGTAGTATAAATAGGAGAGGGGATCATTTGTTTCATGTAACACACAAGAAAAACATCATACTAAGGAGAGATCCCAAGATAGAATTAAAGAGAGTGTTCCTTTTGTAAAGCTATCTAGTTCAATAAAATAGTTTGTTCTTAAGTCCCTTGTGAGTTCTTATCAAAGTCCCTCTTCAAAGTTTCTTGTGTCGAGTGCTTCTTTGATTTATATAGTTAAGGCTATTATATTGTTGTGTATTCATTATAATACCAACCATATTGTAGCTCATTTTATCCCCATCATTTGGTTTCAGAGCGAGTTCGATCCAATACAACTATCAAAGTCTCTTGGTGTTACTCTGTCCAAGGTATTTGTAAAATCATGGCAGATTTTACTATGTCCATTAAGAAGCTCAATGGTAACAACTATGGATCATGGAGTACTCGTATGAAATTCTATCTGCTTGGACAAGATTTATGGGATATTGTCAATGGAAGTGACACAACACCACCAAGGGAGCCAAGAAGCACAATCTCAACCTCGGAGACGACACCATCGACACCGGCACGACAAGAAGGCCCTGCTAAAAATTCCGACCCTGACGAGTTGAAGAAATGGAAGGTTAAGGCTGGTAAAGCCATGTATGCCTTAACAGTAGCTGTTGAAAATGAATTCTTGGAGCGGACTAAAGATGCTAGAACGCCGAAGGAAGCGTGGGACACTTTGGCATCAATCTTTGCAAAGAAAAATGATGCAAAGTTACAAAGGGTCGAAAATGAGCTTTTGGGAATCTCCCAGAGGAATATGTCAGTGAGTGAATATTTCTCAAAAGTAAAGTTTTTGTGTGGCGAGATTTCGAAGCTAGATCCGGAAAATGGTATTACACAAACAAGGATGAAACGAATTATCATCCATGGGTTGAAGCCGGAGTACAAGAGTATTGTCACGGCAACTCGGGGCTGGGCCACCGAACCAACATTAGCAGATCTTGAGAATTTGCTAATTAATGAAGAGGATCTAGAGAAATCCATGTCTAGCAAAGCTACCTCATAAGAAGAAACTGCCTTGTTCACTAATAACAGAGGCCGACGAGGACGAGGTCAAGGTAGAGGACGTGGTGTAGGGAGATTCAACAATGAAGATCAAGTTGAACGACAGAATCATGGTAGAGGTTACCAGTCAGGGGGAGCTCGAGGAACTCCAAATAGAGGAAGAGGAAGAAACCAGAACAAATGGCAACCAAAACATTGGCAAAGTGGTGAATGTTTTAATTGCGGAAAGAAGGGACACTATGCAAGGGATTGTTGGTCTAAGAAAGTTGAAGGAAATATTGCAACATCCTCCAAGAATCAAAGTCATGGAGAAAAAGATTGGGACTTAGATACATCCTTCCTTGTGGAGGAGGTTCATGTTGATACACAAGGGAATACCCCTCCAAAGGAAATCACACTTTCAACGGTAAGTCAGTACGTTGTTGATTACAAGAATGATTGGATTATTGATTCAGGTTGCTCCAATCATATGACCGGTGATGAGTCGAAGCTATTGAGTAAGAGCGGATACGATGAACAAAAGAAAGGTTGGAGATGTGTTGATCCAAATACAAATAAAGTATATGTCTCACGAAATGTTGTATTCGACGAGGCATCGTCATGGTGGGCAAACAAGGTGGCGTTACCAGATACACAAGAGTTACAAGAAAAGCTTCAAATGAAGTTAAAATACTCAAGTGAATTGGAGGAACGAAGGTCCACAACAAATGGGGAATCCCAAGAGCAAGAACTGCAATCCAAAACAAGAAGTCCTTGGAAGACAGGCATACATGAGACACCAGAGGTGCATATTAGTCAGCCAGAGGTGCAACGGGAAGAGCAGACACAAGGTGAGTTGCAAAGGTCTACAAGAGTGAGAAGACCAAATTCAAAGTACATAGATGCTGCCTATGTTGAGCTCAAAGAGCCAACTACCTTCCAAGAAGCCTCAAAGAGTCTAGAGTGGAGAAAGGCTATGGAAGAGGAGATTATGGCCCTGAAGCAGAATCAAACATGGGATTTAGTACCAAAGCCTAAAGGCGTGAAACCAATATCCTGCAAATGGGTTTACAAGTTGAAGATTCGCCCTGATGGAACGATAGAGCGATACAAGGCTCGGTTGGTTGCTCGTGGGTTTTCACAAGAGTATGGCATTGATTACGATGAGACATTTAGTCCGGTGACTAAGATTACTACCGTACGAGTCTTACTAGCCATTGCAGCTAGTAAATCATGGAATTGTGGCAGATGGATGTGAAGAATGCTTTTCTACATGGAGAGCTTGATCGGGACATCTATATTGATCAACCTCAAGGATTTATCAATCATGAGAAGCCAGAGTATGTGTGCAAGTTGAAGAAAGCACTATATGGCTTAAAACAGGCACCAAGAGCTTGGTACGGGAAGATTGCAGAATTCCTAGTTCAAAGTGGTTATCATGTTGCCCCAGCAGATTCGAGCTTATTCGTGGAAGCTCAAGGAGGTAAGCTAGCAATTGTACTGTATATGTGGATGACTTAATTATCACTGGAGATGATACCAGCGAAATCCAACAAACAAGGGAGAACCTGTCAGTACGATTCCAAATGAAGGAGCTTGGAGAGTTGAAACACTTTCTCGGTTTGGAAGTCGAAAGAACCGATAATGGCATATTCCTTTGTCAACGGAAGTATGCAAGAGATCTACTTTCAAAGTTTCGAATGCTCGAGTGCAAGCCAATATCAACACCAATGGAGTCGAACTTGAAGCTATGCACCGATGAGGGAAAGGAGTTGGGAAGATACAACAATGTATCGCCAAATAGTAGGTAGTCTTATCTACCTAACTCTATCTAGACCAGATATTTCATTTGCCGTTGGAGTCGTCAGCAGGTTCATGCAAACTCCAAGAAAGCCACATCTAGAAGTCGTGAGAAGAATCATGAGGTATATCAAGGGCACACAGGAATTGGGACTCTTCTACGAAAAAGGAGTACAATGTAAGATCATTGGTTATTGTGATGCCGACTACGCTGGAGATCATGATACTCGCCGCTCAACTACAGGTTATCTTTTCAGTCTTGGATCAGGAGTTATCTCATGGTGCAGCAAGAGACAACCAACCGTGTCCCTATCAACGACGGAGGCAGAGTATAGAGAAGGTGCCATGGCCGCACAAGAATGTGCTTGGTTGACACAACTTATGAAGGATTTGAAACAGCCAATCGAAGATGGAATCACTATGTATTGTGATAATTTGTCAGCAATCAAGTTAGCTGAGAATCCAGTCTTCCATGCTCATACCAAACATGTTGAGGTGCAATATCATTTCTTACGGGAAAAGGTTCTTCAGGGAGATATTGAAATGAAACATGTCAAAACAGAAGATCAAGTTGCAGACATCTTTACTAAGAGCTTACCAACAACAAAGTTTTTGGAGTTTCGTAAAATGCTTGGGATGACGATACGTATGAGGAAGGTTGGCAATGAGGGGGAGTGTTGAATATTACATTGCCAACCAAACTAGAAAATATAGAATAGTCTAGAAAGTCCCGGAGTGTACTAAAAGATTCCGGAAGGGTCCGAAAGAATATGGAAAAATTGTGGAACACACCGGAGTATTCCAGAAGAGTCCGGAACATTATGGAGAACTCATAAACGTCCTAGAAGAGTCTAGGACCTTATAGTATGTACTAGGTCATCCTAGAGCCTAGTGGAGAAATGTACTTAGTACTAGAGCATGGTAGAATACTCTAGAAGTCTTTGTATCTAGAGAAGTTCTTGTGTAGGTTTGAGTTTGTAAGAATTCTCTAGATCACTCATGTACTTATCTAGTAACTAGTAGGATCTAGAACCTTCCCATAAGGAGGTGGAAGGTTAAGCTAAGTAGTATAAATACGAGAGGGGATCATTTGTTTCATGTAACACACAAGAAAAACATCCTACTAAGGAGAGATCCCAAGATAGAATTAAAGAGAGTGTTCCTTTTGTAAAGCTGTCTAGTTCAATAAAATAGTTTGTTCTTAAGTCCCTTGTGAGTTCTTATCAAAGTCCCTCTTCAAAGTTTCTTGTGTCGAGTGCTTCTTTGATTTATATAGTTAAGGCTATTATATTGTTGTGTATTCATTATAATACCAACCATATTGTAGCCCATTTTATCCCCATCAAATTGATCATAAATTTTTTATAGTATTTGGTTGTATCTTTAAACTATGTAGGATATCAAGATTAACTTTGAATACAGTGAATTCACGCACGTAGAATGCATCTCATTCAAGAACAAGATATTATAGTCTGCAACATAAACCAAGTAAAATGTAACCATAAAGAGGAGGAGATTTCAATTGAATGTTTCAATATCACGAGCTGGTGGTGCTTACCGACAGGGTGGGTACATAGGTAGTAAAGTGAAAGCTTACCGACAGGGTGGGTGTTGTAAATGTTGTAAAAGAATGTTGTAATAGTTCAAATTAAAAGATAGGAACGATGGTACCAATTGTTCTTGGGTTGAGTCGCGAACTAGATCGCTCTCTTTAAGACGTTTCGCGGCTCTGCCCAAAATTGTGCAAGCAGTGTATTAGCCCCGCCGTCCTTAGGATAAAACAGCCCAGAATCTTCTCTGTCTCGTTCAAACAATTGCACAGTTGATGAACGAAATATTATCCACCCTTAATCTCTTGTATGCTCGGAATCACCAATACAATATAAATTGCAAAACTAAAAATCACTTATTTGCAAAACGAAATACTTTTGTTTGCAAGAAAACTGTGTGTTTTTCTTCTGATATGAAACTATGATATTTGTGTTGTATTTATAGTGAAAAGTGACATTCGTTGAAAAACGAAAATGTAGCTAAATATATTCGTAGAGAACACAATTAATAAATGAAACGTGGAAAACGTTGGCTTTAAGAAAGCGTCCAGATACAAGGATAAGAACCCGTCTGGATACGTAGCGTGGAAAACGTGGGAGAAAGAATCCCGCCGCAACTTATGCCAAACGTGTGTTTTAGAAAGACGTCTAGATTCAGTCCTTCTTCAGAAATGCAAAAGTTTATTTTCGTTTAAATAAATTTTCAGCAAAAAAATGGGTTGCTCTCTAAATGACCTGACTCGACGGACGGCGGGCGCGAGAGTCTATCTCTCCCCTCCTCACAAAAGAGTGGTACCCCCAAGGGGTCCAAATCCAAGTCCTAACAATCTCCTTATAAAATTTACCACAAAAAGTTGTATAGTAGATATGAGACTAAAATTAGGGAGAGGTCCATAGATCAAAATAAGAGAGAGGTCTAGGGTTCAAATCCAGGTATACACCCATTTTATTTTATTTTTAAAAAGCCAAATTTGTAACAATCCCCCACTTGGATTTTTAAAAACAATTTTCATCGAGCATTCTATAAAGTATAAGATTGTGCATAAGCAAAGGTGTCTTTCGACTTGAACTCTTGCGTAGTGTTCATGCTTTAGATTATACTAGAGTAACTCGTAGTTTTGAACTTTATCTCTAACAGACATTACACGCACAACCTTACCAGGGTGAAGTCTAAAAAGCCCGTGCCTTACGGCCATGCACGTATATCCCAGTATAGTGAAGGCTCTAGAAATTTTGCCCACAAATTTCATAGGAAGCGGCCAAACTTCCACAATCACTCAGGTTAGTCTATCAAGAGTACTCTTGTAGCTAGGTACTCCACTCTACATAGAGTATAGACCTCATTAAGAGTTTTTAACTCATCCTACAATCGCTTTAGAAATTCATGCTTTAATCTAGGAATGAGATTGCTATTTTATCAGCATGATTCACATCATATCATTCACGACTTGTTATTACCCATGGAACCTATTTCTTGGGATCTCCAGTCTATAGGTTGGGTTACCATCGTGAATAACTCATCAATCTAAGGGCATTAGTCTCATTCCTTTCGAGGTTTTGAAAACTCTCTCTAGCTAAGCCTTTCGTCAAAGGATCAGCCAAGTTCGCATCAGTTCGTACATTATCCACTCTCACAGCACCAGTAGATAGAAATTTTCTAACCGTACTGTGCTTACGACGTATTTGTCATTTCTTGCCGTTATAATAACGGTTCTGTATTTTTGCAATAGCCGCGATACTATCGCAATGGATCAAGACAGCTGGAATCGGTCTTTCCCATAAAGGGATATCTGCTAGCAGGTTTCTTAGCCAACCTGCTTCTTCACTAGCCGTGGCTAGTGCTATCATCTCTGACTCCATCGTGGATTGTGCCAAAATGGTCTGTTTTTTTTTATTTCCAATAAACAGCTCCACCAGCTATATTAAAAATATAGCCACTAGTGGCTTTTGAGTCATCTAAAAGGGTGTTCCAATCAGCATCGCTATATCCTTCAAGGACAACGAGAAACTTCTGATAATATAATCCGAGGTTCTTAGTCCTCTTCAGGTATCTCATGACCCTTTCAATTGCATGCCAATGTTGTATACTAGGTCTACTGGTAAATCTGCATAGTAATCCCACGACATAAGCTATGTCGGGTTTAGTGCAATCGGTAGCATATCTAAGACTACCAATGATGCTCGCATACTCAGATTTTCTAACACTGTCACCGGTGTTCTTGAACAATTTTACACTAAAATCATAAGGAGTACATGCAGGTTTACAGTCAAAGTAATTATATTTACTTAGGATCTTCTCTATATAGTGTGATTGATCCAGGGAGATTCTCTTTTCAGACCTAGTAATCTTGATACCAAGGATTACACTTGCTTCTCCAAGGTCTTTCATATCAAAGTTCGCACACAATAAAGCTTTCACTTTATTCACGGCATGGATATTAGTACCAAAGATAAGCAAGTCATCCACATATAGACATATAATAGTGCAAATGCCATTTTCATCTTTATAGTAAATGCATTTGTCACTTTCGTTAACTTTAAAGTCATGTGCGATAACAAAGTTATCAAATTTTTCATGCCATTGTTTTAGAGCTTGTTTCAAACCGCAAAGTGATTTATCTAGTTTGCAAACTTTATGTTCTTGTCCTGGAATAACAAAACCTTCAGGTTGGTCCATGTAAATTTCTTCTTCCAAATCGCCATTAAGAAACGCAGTCTTAACGTCCATTTGGTGCAATACTAGATTATGTATTGCAGCCTCGAATAGATGTAATCCTAGTTACAGGAGAATATGTGTCAAATAAGTCAACATTTTCTCTCTGTCTATACCCTTTGGCTACGAGACGAGCCTTGAACTTGTCAACATTACCATCGGGTTTCAATTTCTTCTTAAATACCCATTTACATCCTATTGTCTTGCAACCTGGTGGCAAATCGACTAAATGTCAGGTTCTATTAGACTCAAGAAAGTACATTTCATCATCAATAGCCTCTTCCCAAAAATTGGCATTTATAGAGGATAAGGCTTCTTGAAAACTAAGGGGATCCTCCTCGACTGAAAAGACATAGTAATCGGGGCCAAAGGTTTTAGAAGTTCGTTTCCGTTTACTTCTCCTAAGCTTAGATTCTGTGGCTTTATCGGTTTCATTAACCCTGATCAAGGGCACGTTATTTGAGGATGTACCCCCACTATTCCTCGAAATAAAATGAAGTTTATCTTCATAGAAGTCAACGTCGTTTGATTCTATAATAACTTGATCTTTAAGATTATAGAATCTATAAGCTTTGTGGTTCATGGCATATCCTGTGAATACACATTCATACGCCCTACTAGCAAGTTTATTCCTTTTAGGATCAGAAATTCTAACATAAGCTAAACAACCCCAAGTTTTCAAATAAGACAAGTTTGGTTGTCTATTTTTCAAAATCTCATAAGGAGAGGTTTTACTTTTCGATTTGGGGACTCTATTTAGCACATAACAGACTGTCAAGATAATTTCTCCCCACCAGTGCGATGCAGCACCAGAGTTAAGCATTATGACAACTACTAACTCGGTAAGAGTTCTATTTTTCCTTTCAGCTTTGCCATTCATCTCAGGAGAATATGGTGCAGTTGTTTCATGAATAATTCCTTGAGAATTATAGAACTCTATGAAAGTACTGCTATCATATTCAGTGCCTCTATCACTCCTAAGTCTCTTAATCTTTTTATTATATTGATTTTCAACTTCAGTAAAAAATAATTTAAACATGTCAAATGCATCACTTTTATTTTTCATTAAGTAGACAAAAGTATAATCAGAACAGTCATCAATAAACATAATAAAATAACATTTTCCATTTCTAGTCAAGATACCATCAAGTTCACATATATCTGAGTGTATCAAATCTAATGGTTCAGATTTTCTAACAACATATTTATGTGGTGTTTTGGTTATCTTAGCTTGACTACAATAGTTGCACTTTTCAAAATCATTTAAGGACAATTTTGGAATTAGTCATACATTACTCATGTTTTTAATAATACGCTTATTAACATGACAAAGTCTTGCATGCCAAATATTAAAAGTGCACAACATGTAAGCAGAACTAGAAATTTATTTGCTTCAACATTTAACTTAAACATTCCATCAGTAGCATACCCTTTCCCCACAAATACATTATTCTTTGTGATAGTATATAAATCAGCCCCTATAATTTGAGTAAACCCAGCCTTGTTCAGAAGATAATCAGAGACTAAGTTCTTCCTCATTTCTGGAGTATGCAGGACATCCTTAAGGATAACAATCTTTCCAGAGGAAAATTTGAGTTCTACTGATCCAGTTCCAGCAACTATAGTGGAGTGGGAATCACCCAACAACACTTTCTTGTCCTCAGCTTCAGAATAGGACTTGAACATTTCTCGATCATAGCAAACATGTCGAGAAGCGCCAGTGGCAACCCACCATCCCTCGGATCCACCAACAAAATTGATCTCAGAGATCATGGCAATAAGTTGGTCTTCGGTTAGGTTTACCTTAGGTGCAGGGCGAGATCCATTGCGGCAGTTCCTGGCCATATGCCCTGGCCTACCACAGGTGTAGCATAGGAACTGTGCTGAATCATTCTTGGAGGGATGTTTTTGTCCATTCTGATTTCGCGGAGGATTCTGATTCTGAAGGTTGCGGTTATGGTTGTTCCGGTTCTGTTGGTTCCGATTCTGATTGTTTCGATTTTTATTTTGATTTTTATTTTGATTTTTCATTGTCTTTCCATTGGGTTTCAGAGACACAGGGGTAGATTTCTTTGGGTTTGGTATAATCAGAACTTCATATTTCTGATCTTATTTTCGGGCTTCCTCCTCAATACGAAGTCGGGTAATTAGGCTTTCTAGGGAAAACTCTTTAGTTTTATGCCTAAGGACATTCTTAAAATCTTTTCAGCTAGGGGGCAATTTGTCTATCACAACAGCTACTTGAAATTGCTCATCTAAAGTCATTCCCTCAGATATAATTTCATGAGCAATCTTTTGAAGCTCATGTGATTGGGTTTCCACAGACTTATCATCAGTCATTTGAAATTTCAGATAACGACTGACAACATATTTCTTTGTGCCAGCCTCCTCAGTGTCATATTTTTTCCTAAGGGCTTCCCAAATATCCTTAGCAATTTTTTCATAACAATAATAATCAAATAGATCACCAGAAAGACCATTCAAGATAAAAAATTTACACAAAAAATTATCTTCAATCCAACGGTCTAATTCTTTAGTTTGGGTTTCATCAGGTTCAACAGGCAATCTAGGTTTTTCAGTATTACAAACGTATGCAACCTTTTGTGTTGTTAGGAAAAACAACATATTTTGTCTCCATCTTTTAAAATGTTGGCCCTCAAAGTGAAAGAGCTTGTTAAGGTCTTTTGTAGTAAGTTCGGTAAGTGTAGTCATGGCAGAAATAGAATTCATCTTAAAATTGTTGTAAATGCTGTAAAAGAATGTTGTAATAGTTCAAATTAAAAGATAGGAACGATGGTACCAATTGTTCTTGGGTTGAGTCGCGAACTAGATCGCTCTCTTTAAAACGTTTCGCGGTTCTGCCCAAAATTGTGCAAGCAGTGTATTAGCCCCGCCGTCTCCAGGATAAAACAACCCAGAATCTTCTCTGTCTCGTTCAAACAATTGCACAGTTGATGAACGAAATACTATCCACCCTTAATCTCTTGTATGCTCGGAATCACCAATACAATATAAATTGCAAAACTAAAAATCACTTATTTGCAAAACGAAATACTTTTGTTTGCAAGAAAACTATGTGTTTTTCTTCTAATATGAAACTATGATTTTTGTGTTGTATTTATAGTGAAAAGTGGCATTCGTTGAAAAACGAAAATGCAACTAAATACATTCGTAGAGAACGCAATTAATAAATGAAACGTGGAAAACGTTGGCTTTAAGAAAGTGTCCAGATACAAGGATAAGAACCCGTCTGGATAAGTAGCGTGGAAAACGTGGGAGAAAGAATCCCGCCGCAATTTATGCCAAACGCGTGTTTTAGAAAGACGTCTAGATTTAGTCCCTCTTCAGAAATGTAAAAGTTTATTTTTGTTTAAATAAATTTTCAGCAAAAAAAATGGGTTGCTCTCTAAATGACCCGACCTGACGGACGACGGCGGCGGGCGTGAGAGTTTATCTCTCCCCTCCTCACAAAAGAGTGGTACCCCCAAGGGGTCCAAACCCAAGTCCTAACAATCTCCTTATAAACTCTACCACAAAGAGTTGTATAGTAGATATGAGACTAAAATTAGGAAGAGGTCCATAGATCAAAATAAGAGAGAGGTCCAGGGTTCAAATCCAGGTATACACCCATTTTATTTTATTTTTAAAAAGCCAAATTTGCAACAGTGGGTACATAGGTAGTAAAGTGAAAGCTTACCGACAGGGTGAGTACATAGACAATAATAACTCACCTAATTAGGGTAATTTTCGAACAATTTAAACATTCAATTGAGACCGTTTCTCAACCTCATCAAAACACGAAAGTTGTAGTACTATAAGTTATTTAATAAACAAAACTTGAATCACTTGAAAAATGTTTTCAAATTATCAAGTTATGATCATTTTACTAAAGTCGCGCAAATATGTTCGAAAAATAAAAACGGGATAGTGTTTCTGACTTTCGGCCAACTTATGTGCTTGATCGTGACCAGCTCTCAAGTTGATCAAAACACAAAAGTTGTAGCATTCTGAGTTATCCCAATAAACACAACTTAAATTACTTAAAAATGTTTTAAAATAAACAAGTTATGATCATAAATTGCATAAATCTATTCAAAAAAAATTATATTCACACAATGCACTGGGGGTATCTGACTACTAAAATGTTCCATGTTAAAGTTTAGTGATGAAGTCGGTATAATGTGGATCCAATGAATTTAATTTAAAGTCATCTCATTCAAAAGCTTTCAGTTCGGTGTGAAATCATGTTAATTATGTACTAAAAAAAACCAGCCATCAATGACACACAACTTTAACAAAAGCAAACCAGCTGTAAACGCACTAGAAAAAAAATAATGGAAGCTTCAACAACCATTCAAGTCAAGGTGTCTACATTTCCTTCAAGTCATGGTGTCTACATCCCTCTGTGCTTTAGGGGAAAATAATCATTGAGTGTTTTCTTCACAATGAAGGGAAGGCCAACCATTTTAGAATCGATTTCAATATCATTGTCCTTGTCTGCTATTTTTTCTTGAAAACTGCAAATCCATTATTGACCAGTGACGGAAGAGATGACGTTATGGGCTCGGACAATGTTTACATCATACCAGATAAGGCTAGTCACAATGAAGAATTCCAACCCTTCTACGTATCGAGGGAGGGAACGAGGTAGGGAGCGAGGATGCTCCCTCGCACGTCGTCCTGCGTGCTCCGTCGCACGTGACTGCGTGAATTCGAAAAAAAAAATAAAAAAAATGGAAGGTCGAGAGGGAATCGAAAATTTTGGGGAGAAAAGGAGGGAACTCTCCCTCTCCCCATTTCCATCTCCATCTCCACAGAGACAGAGAAAGAGAAGCAAAACCAAGGCCCCATCGAATCCTCTCTGATTCCCTTGAAGAAGATCGGTTTAAGTTCTCTTGAAGAAGATTGAAATGTTGATTTAGGGTTGGATTCGATTTTCTGGCAGAGGTTTGGGTTTATCTAATCAGTCTCATCCATTGGGTATACTTGATTTTGGTTTGAATTTAAACTCGTAGATTTCAACATGGGTTTCTCGTATTTTTTTTTTATCCATTGAAGTTTTGATGAACTTGGGTTTTCTCTCATCTTTGGTTGTGATCATTAGTTAAGTTTCTTGAACTGTTTTAAGCTGTTGTCCGAACCAATCAGTTTCAGTTCAGTCGACTTGTGTTTCATAGTTCCAAATCTGTTTCAGTTTCAGTTTCAGTTTCTTGGGTTTTCTCGCTCCCTCCCTCGATACGTAGAAGAGTTGGTGATTCCTTTGATCACCTAAACCAGCAAAAGCTAGACAAGGTTGTGAAACTACCTGGTCAGAACTTCAATGTTAATTTTGCACACTATGCTGGATATGTAAATGTCAACAAAGAGCATGGAAGGGCTCTTTTTTATTGGTTCTTTGAAGCTGTTGAAGATCCTTCTTCTAAGCCTCTTGTTCTTTGGCTCAATGGAGGTAAACCCTTTCTTCTAATTTGACATATTTTTAGATCATATTAACATAAAAAAAAGTTCCTGATCTCTTGTGGTGAAGTTTGAGGGGGAAAAATTTATTCATTAGTTCTATAATCACAATACTTTGGGGCTTATTTTAAACATCTAGCTTCATTTGGATGAGCTTTAAGCTTCTAATTAAAGGGTTAATTGTTTTTTAGGACCTGGATGTTCTTCCATTGCTTATGGAGAGGCAGAGGAAGTAGGCCCTTTTCATGTCAACCCTGATGGGAAGACACTTTATCTGAATCCTTATTCTTGGAATCAAGGTATGAAACTCGTATAATTGGATAACTTTAGATCCAATAAAATGTTCCTAATAATGCATGTGGCCTTTCATTATCTCTTTCCTTAAAAAGTCTTATTATATAGTTTTTTATTGATGTATTCTTCAAGCTTTCTTACTGTCAATGAAGTGATTCATGTTTAATTACTGCTATTTGTTTTTGATTTACTGTATCGATTGGTTCTTTTAATATTTATGTGTCCAAAGTTTCACTCATGTTAGTCTTGGGAAATTGAAATTCGCTTTCTGCAGTGGCTAATATCCTATTCGTGGACTCCCCTGTTGGTGTTGGTTATTCCTATTCAAACAATACCCAAGATGTGCTGAGCAATGGAGATAAAAGAACTTGTATGTACTTTGGGTTCTCGGGGCGATGTATCATTTTTACTGTTGTGTAGCAATTATTGATGAGTGTTTAATATTACATTTTGTATTCATGTACAAATGCGTTCAGCGGAAGATTCATTAGCGTTTCTACTGAAGTGGTTGGAACGATTTCCTCAATACAAAGGAAGGGACTTCTATCTCACAGGAGAGAGCTATGCAGGTAAAGAGCGGTCTTCCTTTTCCTTTGCTATTGTTGTTTTTATTGTGAAAATGCATCTTCTTGGTTAACTTGGTGGATAACCAAAACTACATAAATCCAATTTTTATAAAGAACTTGGAAACATTGATCATTATAGCATCTTCACACCTTCTTGCACAACCAATGTTAGCTTTGCGAATAAGCTACTCAAGCGTCGTGTGAGTACCAATAATATACCTGCTCATACAATTCTATTTATTTTGTGTGGTGAAAATTATTTTCCGTATATGCCTTTGTAATGTTTCACTAGTTCAAATCATGATAATAGTGGATGTTTATGCTTTTGATAGTCAGTTGGAAAAGTGAGTGAAAAGTATGATCCTTGCACCGAGAAGCACTCAACTGTTTACTTCAATTTACCTTATTCACAAGTTAATCAATTTTACCTTATTCACATTAATATAAAAATAGCATCATAAATATAATATTGTGCAAAAGTTAATCAATTTTACCTTATTCACAAGGTTTGGCATCTTACACCCTCGTCAGGAGCTCCAAGGATCTTGCATGGAAAAACTATTGGAACTTACTTTAACTTTGATTTGGTGGCTTTAGATGTTTGATATAGTAAAGACCCTGAAAATAAAATAAAATGTTTTCACGTCGCCCTTATCGCAGTCCGTTTCACGTCGCACTCACGCCACATTGCTGCTATATTTCAGCGATGTATTTGCAGCCAATCTGACGTTGCGATGTTGCTGCTACGTTTCAGCTGTATGCTCAGATTGTTATGCTGTGTTTTTTCATAGCTGCCTTATATTTACTTTTTATACAAGTAATTGTTGTATGCTTGCTTTAATTGGAGAAAGAAAATGACATTGAGTCCCACATGAATTGTGAACCAAACACTCAATCACACAAGGACTCTTGTGTTTGAGTCCTTGTAATTGTCTCACACATATGATATCTTCACCATCTTGTTCTATCTATACTCTCGTTGTTGTGCAAAGCTGAGCTCAAACTCAATTAGACTTCCCTCCTCATCCCTGCAGTGACCGTTACATTATTACTTAGTCATATATAGTTTTTCTTCATTCCATAACTTATATCTGGTTTCACGTTGTTCTCTGCTTTATATACATTACTTGAGTGTATTTCCATCTATTTTAGTTGATGAACTTTTCTTGATCTCTTACTACGATATCATCAATCACATATTCTTTCAGCTCTCTTGTTATTGTGCAAAGCCAAGCTAAAACTCAGCTAGACTTCCCTCCTCATCTCTGCAGAGGTCGTTACACTACTACTGAGGTAATTAAAAAAATCGTCATATATAGTTTTTCTTCATTCCATAACTTATAATTGGTTTCGCTTTGTTCCCTGCTTTATATACATCAGTCGCAAGTGCCCGTTACGTATGCATAAAAACGTATTTATTTCATGTTATTTATTCACTACAAAAAAAACCAATATTAGCTACGGAAATTAGCGACGAATTTAAAAAACCGTCTCTATTTGAACGGTTTGCGACGGCATTAAACCGTCGCTATAGTTTCTGCTACGGTTTCGATACATAAATTAAAATAACCGTCGCTAATTTGATTGAAAACAATTCACTAATCATTTAAGTGAATTATCGATATAACTGTCAAGATTACTTGAGTTTATTTCCATCTTTTTTAGTAGATGAACCTTTCTTGATCTCTTACTAGGTCATACGATATCATCCACCACCTTGATCAGAACCAATCACATATTCTTTTTGCGCTCTTGCTATTGTGCAAAGCTAAGCTCAAACTCAGCTAGACTTCCCTCCTCATCCCTGCAGAGGTCGTTACACTACTACTGAGGTAATTAAAAAAATCGTGATAAAATTTTTTCCATACATTATTTATTGGTTTATGACTATAAACTTATTCCTATACTAGTATTTTATGGACAACAACTTGATGACATCACAATTTGGTCTAAAACATTACATATTGAACACCATTTTATACTACAAATAAATCAAAGGCAATAAGCATGATGGCATCACAATCCCCAAAAAAAATAATTCTTCTTGTTCTTTTCTTTCTTTCCCATTTGGAGTAACTACTAGTTGTGTCAACATAATCAAATGTGCCTAAAACACATATCAGAGTGTATGTCAATCAAATTAGAAAAATTCTAATTGTCCAGGGAAATAGCGAGGAAATCAGCGAGGGACTCCACGGGGGGGGGGGGGGTCCATTTCCTTAGGAATGCGCGTTTGAAATTTTGGGATGTGTGTGTTGAAAATTCAAACATGCATCCCAGGGGGAGATGGACGGTCCACCACCCCCCTACCCCACCCCCTCCCCCCTGTGGGGTCCCTCGCTGGTTTCCTCGACACTTAGACGGGTTCATCAAATTAGGTGAAAAGCACAAAACTGTTTTAGTTTTTAAAGTTTAATTTACAAATTTTATGATATAGGCAAACAATGTTGTTCAATTGATCAAAATTTAATTAGTAATTACTAGATGTTTGTTAACAATAGGGGTGGACACGGAACGGGATGGGACGAGATATACCCATTCTTATTCCATCCCGTTTATACGGGATCGGGACGGGACGGGATGGGAAAAACTTTATCCCGAGCTCATCCCATCCCAAACAGGTTCGGGACCGGACATGATCAACGTGTTGCCTGTGATTGCCGCGAAGATTATCATCATATAAGAGCGTGAAAAATAACTTTCTTATAATTAGATATAGATGTGGCATGCAAATATAAGGGTAGCCACTAAATCCCTAACAATGAAGTCGAGTGGACTTGACTTTTAGAAAATGACATGATAAATGAGACTCACTAAGAGTATTGTGTCGTTGTGATGGTCTCCCAACTGATTTTATAATTTCACTACCGTGGAAAACAAAATTCATGGTTCCTTGACAAAATGACATTTCATCTTTTGTTAAGGAATAAATATAGACATATTGGTGATGCTCTAACATATTCATAATGATTTACCATCAATACATATATTGTAATTAAAAAAATATATTTTTACAGTCTGGGGCATCTCAAATTCTTGGCTATCTCAAATTATTGGCTCCATCCATAAATGTTCTCTTATGAATATGTATTATTCAGTTAATTGTCATTTTTCATCTTCACCCGAATATTATCAATATTTAAAAGTTAAATAATTAGAACGAACTTTTAAACCATTGACAGCAATTGCAAAGCTTCCACCATTGACTTCTTGATTAAACCATTTACTTATCTTTTTACCTTCCGTTTCTTTTTCTTTAACAAAAAGATTCTTTTTCTTTAACAAAAAGAAAAGCAATCAACAAAACTCTGATTTTTTATGTTGTTCAAGTGGAAGAAGGCATCATAAAATTCGACATAGCATTTATACAAAAGCAAATATTGAGCTTAGCATGATCTCACATCCACCTGTAGATCCACTATTAGAGATAACAAGTCGACTTGATCTATTCTTACTTTCCTTCCTCTTAAAAACTAAAACGATCGAGCATCCTATTTTTACTGAATAATTTTCCTTGCAAGAAGAGAACATTAATCCCACTTACCTGAGTGTGTGCTTCCTTTCTGCAGAAGAAAAAGAAGAAGATGGCCAATCAAGTGGTAGTCTCTCCACTCCTTGAACTTGTGTCTGACAAGCTCGCCGATTTAATTGACAAGGGCTTTGGTGTAGCATGGCGTGTTGACGATGAGATGAAGAAGCTTTCCAAGACTTTGTCTAGAATCAAATATTTCGTTGTTGATGCAGAGGAGGAACAAGTCACCGATTTCGCGATCCGAGATTGGCTACGGGACCTAAAGGATGTGGCTTGCACCGCCGAAGATGCTTTGGAAGAGTGCGAATATCAAGGTCTGCTGCAAGGGGCACCAGAAACGAGCCACAACAACAATTTTGTTGAGAAGTTATCTGATTCCCTCAAAGAGCTTGATGGTATTGCTAATGAATATCGCAGATTTAAATTGAAAAAGGGTGTTGTAGAAAAATCAAATAAAATCTTTGAAACTGGTTCTCTCTTGACTGAGCCAGTTTATGGGAGAGAGGAAGACAAAAGAATATTGGTGAGGCGTTTGGTTTCACGTCCATCCCAACATTGCCACCCAAGCAGTGGTGAGGGGTCATCGACTAACGAGATCACCAACAGCTTGGGACACATCTCTGTTTGTCCCATACAGGGTCAAGGTGGCATTGGGAAGACTACTCTTGCTAAGCTGGCGTACAATGATGAAGAGGTAGCAAGGCACTTTGAGGTTCGCGCCTGGACTTGTGTATCTGATGACTTTGATGTCAACAGGATTATAAGAGGAATCATATCCTCTGTCACAAGAACTCCATGTAAAATCAAAGAATTGGATCCTCTACAGCGATGCCTTCAAAAGATACTTCGTGGCAAGAGATTTTTACTTGTGCTGGATGATATTTGGGAAAATTGTCAAAATAAATGGAATGAAGTGATGGGAACGTTGGCATGTGGAGCAAAAGGTAGTTGTGTTATTGTGACTACTCACCTAGACATGGTAGCTTCTATCACTGGCTCAATTCCTTGTCATCGTCTAGATCGACTATCAGAAAATGATTGTTGTGCTTTATTCAAGCGACACGCATTTGGATTGGGAGAGAATAGGCCGGACTTGATGGAAATTGGCAATGAAATTGTGAAGAAGTGTAAAGGTGTACCCTTGGCTGCAAAGGCTCTAGGTGCATCACTGCGCTTCAAACGAGAGCCACAACAGTGGTTACATGTGAAAGACAGTGAAATTTGGCAATTGCCAGAAAATAACATTTTACCTGCCCTGCGATTGAGTTATCATCATCTGCCACCACAGCTGAGGCAATGTTTTGCTTATTGCGCAATATACAAAAAAGATCAAAAAATTGACAGAAAAGAATTGATTTATTTGTGGATTGCAAATGGTTTTGTGCAATCCAGAGGAAGCATGAAGAGGTTGGAAGATGTTGGGAATGAGATTTTCGAGGAACTGCTTTGGAGGTCTTTCTTTCAAGAAATAACAAAAGGTGAAGATGGATATATAACAACATGTAAGATGCACGACCTTGTGCATGATCTAGCTTGTGATGTCGCGGGAAATGAATGTTGTATTGTGGATGGTGGAAGCATGAAGGAAATTACTAGAAGACCTCATCACTTGTCACAATTTCACAGAGAGTTCCTAGCAAAATGTCCTCTGTCTTTGCGTTCCCTTTTATTAAAAGAGAACCGTGTGCTATTTGAGGAGAGTCAATTAATCTTCTCACGTCTTATTTGCTTACGGGCATTGGACTTGAGTGGGACATCGACTAGAGTGTTGTCAGACAATATAGGTGACATGAAACACCTCAGGTATCTCAACCTTTCTTCCAATCCTATCACATCCTTGCCTGAATCTATTTGTAAGCTAATAAATCTGGAGACATTGAACCTTAGACGGTGTCGGGAACTTGTGATATTAACAAAAGACATGAGTGAAATGCGTAGGCTTAGACACTTGGACAATGAGGACTGCACCAAATTAACCAAAATGCCAATTGGGATGGGAAAACTAACTTGTCTTCAAACATTAAGTAGTTTTGTTGTGGGGTTGGAGACTGGAGGTGGTATTAATGAGTTGGGAGGGTTGAACAAAATTGAAGGAGTTTTAAAAATAAGTGGGCTTAAAAATGTGAGAAATCCAATGGATGCTAAAGAAGCCAATTTGTTGCAAAAGGAAAATCTTTGCTCCCTGAAGCTGTTGTGGGGGTATACTTATGTTAATTGTGACAGTGACAGTGACAGATACAGTGCAACAGCAACAGCAACAGCAACAACAACAGAGGTAATGAAAGGCCTCCAACCTCCCCCTAATTTAAGACAGTTTGTTGTTCAAGGCTACGATGGAGTGAGCTTTCCGAGTTTGTTGCTTCCCAAATTAGTCAAGATTAAGCTATCATTTTGTAGAAGGTTGAAATACATTGATGAAGGAGGTGATTCACTTAGAGCAGGAGGTTTCAGGTCGCTTGAAGAACTTGGATTGAGTTATATGTCTGATTTAGAGGGATGGTCATCATTGTCGTCATCGTCATCGTCTCAAACAAGTGGAGGAGAAGCAGCTGATATCCCTAAAAGAAGATTATTAACGAGGGCACCACCTGTCACTATTAACTCGCAATCCTCATTGCCATTCTCCTCATCTCATAACCAACAAGCAATAGAAGTCGCAAAGCAACTATTCCCTTGCCTTAAAAAATTGAGCCTTCGTTATTGCCCTAAACTAACGAGTATCCCATTGCCATCTTCTGTTGAGTCTGTAAACTTGAGCAAGTGTAATCAAAGGGTACTGGGACAGTTGAAAAACCTCCCTCAACTTTCTCACCTTCAAATTTGTGAGTTTTATGATTTGGAATGTTTCCCACTAGGTATGCTACTAAACCTTACTGCTCTCCAAAATTTGGAGATCCATGATTGCCCCAAAGTTGAAGCTCTCCCAGAGGAATTGATGAACCTTGCTGCTCTCAAGAAATTGAAGATATCGTGGTGCTCCAATGTTGAAGCTCTGCCAGAGGGATTGATGAACCTTATTGCTCTCGAGAAATTGGATATCAGTTATTTCAACAAAGTTGAAGCTCTGCCAGAGGGATTGATGAACCTATCCTCCCTCAGATCACTTCATATTGAGAGATGTAGATCCTTGAAGCGATTGCCTAAGATGAACCAGAGTCGTCTCGTTGATCTGGAAATCAGTGATTGCCGAGAGCTGGAATTCAACATGAAGGAGGATTTCCAGAATTTGGTTGCTCTTCAAAGGCTAACCTTGAAATCCTTACCCAAGTTGGCTCACTTTCCAGAGGGGATCAAACAAGCTATGATGCTTAAGCGTTTATCTATCATCGGCTGTTCAGAAGAAGAAGTGATGGACTTGCCAGAATGGATCGGCACTCTAACAAAGCTCCAGCGTTTAAAGATTGAAGGTTGCAATAATAGGAAAGTGCTGCCAGAAGGGATGCAACAACTCACCGCTCTCAGGGAATTGGATATTGTCGGATGTGATGCTGAATTGGAGAGAAGATGCAAAAAGGGCAATGAAGACTGGTCCAAGATTGCCCATGTTCTTTCTGTTAGCATTAGAGAGCGACACAGCTTACCGCCACGCCGTGGTGAAGTGCGATACAGGTGTGTGGTTTTTATCAGAGAATGCCTCGTTGCTATTAAGGAGTGGATCACTTCCTGATGTAAGACTATTCAAGCCAATTTTATCCTAGTCTATGCCATTGGACATTGACGAAGACTTGTACAAGATGCCGATGACAAATGTAGTATCATTTGAAAGGTAGTATCAGTTTGACTTACAGTTTCTTCCATGTATTAATGTTTGTTTATTTATTTGTTTGTTTTTTTAAAATACAATTCTTGCTTTGTTAGAGCATAGAAGTCTACCTATGTTACAACATAGGAAAATATCTTCCAATATTAGGAAATACATCCTATTGTTAGGAAAATATATTTTAGCATATTGTGTTGCATGTTTTATGGGGTTAGAAGTTTTATGGGGTTAGGAAACTTTTCAATGGCTAGTGATTTGTTTCCTTGGTTTGGGAGGTTTCCTAGTGTATAGTGGTTTTCTATTGTATTTTGACTACAGTATTTATATTGCTGATGAATGAATGAAAGAACACAATTTGGCCTTAAACTTATCATGGTATCAGAGCTACTTTCTTTGGTAACCTAAAACTCTGGGGATTCTAGCTCTTTCCCGCCTTTGACGACTATGCAAGAGGCGGGAGAGGGATGACAGCAGGAGAAACATCCTCGACAGCGAAGTTCAACTAAATTGAAGGGAAATTGCACTCTACAACAACTTCATGCATATCAGCAACACGCCGCCAACCTGCAATTCAAACAAGGAAGGGGGGCCAACAACAATCGCATGCCTCAATCAATTAACAATAGAAATTTAGTGGTGTTTTTTTATCTTCAAACAGCAACAACTTCACGTAGCCCGATCCTCGACCTTGCTGCCAATCAGCAAGCCCAATGAGAGATCACAAAAGAAAACGACAAAGAAAAAAAAATTGTATTGACTCGAATTGAGCAATACCAAAACCTTTGTCCAAAGATGATTGTTTGTCTTTATTCAAACAACGTGCATTTGGATCGGAAGAGAAAGAGAGGTCAGATTTGATGAAAATTGGCAAGAAAATTGTGGAGAAGTGTAAAGGTGTACCCTTGGCTGCAAAGGCTCTAGGGGCATCACTGCGCTTCAAGAGAGAACCACGACAGTGGTTAAATGTGAAAAACAGTGAAATTTGGCAATTGCCAGATAATAACATTTTACCTGCCCTGCAATTGAGTTATCATCATTTGCCACCACAATTGAGGCAATGTTTTGCTTATTGCGCAATATACAAAAAAGATCAAAAAATCGATAGAAAAGAATTGATTTATTTATGGATAGCAAATGATTTTGTGCAATCCAGAGGAATCATGGAAAGGTTGGAAGATGTTGGGAATGAGATTTTCGAGGCATTGCTATGGAGGTCTTTCTTTCATGACATAGTAAAAGGTGAAGATGGAGATATAACAACATGTAAGATGCACGACCTTGTGCATGATCTAGCTCGTGATGTCGCATGAAAAGAATGTTCTATTGTGGATGGTGGAAGCACAAAGAATATTACTAGAAGAACTCGTCACAATTTTACAGCACAGAAACACCACCTTTCTCGGTCAAGTTCCTAAAACAATGTCCTCCATCTATGCGTTCCCTATTAATATGGAACCGTGTGCTATTTGAGGAGAGTCAATTAATCTTCTCACGTCTTATCTGCTTACGGGCGTTGGACTTGAGTGGGACATCGACTAGAGCATTGCCAAACAATATAGGTGACATGAAACGCCTCAGGTATCTCAACCTTTCTTCCAATCGTATCACATCCTTGCCTGAATCTATTTGTAAGCTAATAAATCTGGAGACATTGAACCTTAAACAGTGTTGGGAACTTGTGACATTGCCAAAAGGCATGGGTGAAATGAGTAGGCTTAGACACTTAGATAATACTGACTGCACCAAATTAACCAAAATGCCAATTGGGATGGGAAAACTAATTTGTCTTCAAACCTTAAGTAGTTTTGTTGTGGGGTTGGAGGGTGCAGGTGGTATTAATGAGTTGGGAGGATTGAAACAAAATTGAAGGAGTTTTAAAAATAAGTGGGCTTGAGAATGTGAGAAATCCAGTGGATGCTAAAGAAGCCAATTTGTTGCAGAAGGAAAATCTTTGCTCCCTGAAGTTGTTGTGGGTGGCTAATTATATTGATTTATTTAACAGTGCAACGGAGGTAATGAAAGGCCTCCAACCTCCCCCCAATTTAAGACGGTTTCTTGTTTGGGGCTACAACAATGGAGTGAGCTTCCCAAATTAGTCAAGATTGTAGGGGGTTGAAATACATTGATGAAGGAGGTGATTCACTTAGAGCAGGAGGTTTCAGGTGGCTTGAAGAACTTGGATTGAGTTATATGTCTGATTTAGAGGGATGGTCATCATTGTCGTCATCGTCATCGTCTCAAACAAGTGGAGGAGAAGCAGCTGATATCCCTAAAAGAAGATTATTAACGAGGGCACCACCTGTCACTATTAACTCGCAATCCTCATTGCCATTCTCCTCATCTCACCAACAAGCAGTAGAAGTCGCAAAGCAACTATTCCCTTGCCTTAAAAAATTGGGCCTTCATTATTGCCCTAAACTAACCAGTATCCCATTGCCATCTTCTGTTGAGTCTGTAAACTTGCTGCTCTCGAGAAATTGAAGATATCGTGGTGCTCCAATGTTGAAGCTCTGCCAGAGGGATTGATGAACCTATCCTCCCTCAGATCACTTCATATTGAGGGATGTCATTGCTTGAAGCAATTGCCTAAGATGAACCAGAATCGTCTCTTTGATCTGGAAATCAGTTATTGCCGAGATCTGGAATTCAACATGAAGGAGGATTTCCAGAATTTGGTTGCTCTTCAAAGGCTAACCTTGATAAACTTACCCAAGTTGGCTCGCTTTCCAGAGGGGATCAAACAAGCTATGATGCTTAAGCGTTTATCTATCATCGGCTGTTCAGAAGAAGAAGTGATGGACTTGCCAGAATGGATCGGCACTCTAACAAAGCTCCAGCGTTTGAGGATTGAAGGTTGCAAGAATAGGAAAGTGCTCCCAGAAGGGATGCAACACCTCACCGCTCTGAGGGAATTGGAGATTGTCGGATGTGATGTTGAATTGGAGAGAAGATGCAAAAACGGCAATGGAGAAGACTGGTCCAAGATTGCCCATGTTCTTTCTATTCGCATTGACACTATTGCCCCCAAGATTGTCCATGCTCAAGCAAAAGCAAATTTTGAGTCGATATTGACTATTTAAAAGGCCTAATTGCTATTATTAGGGAGTGGACCACTTCCTTATAAACTTTAGTGACGATTCATCTTCACTTATGTGGGACTATTCAAACAAATTTTATCCCAACATTCTATTCCACTGGACATTGACGAAGACTTGTACAAGATGCCGATGACAAATGTAGTATCAGTTGAAAGGTAGTATCAGTTTGACTTACAGTTTCTTCCATGTATTAATGTTTGTTTATTTATTTGTTTGTCTTTTTAGACACAATTCTTGCTTGCATAGCTTTGTGTCCAAACCTCTCTTTACTGCAATATTTATCAGTATTATTTCAATCTATCCCCAAGAACATCAATTCTTGGTCCTTCTATTTCTAACTAAGTTTTGTTTGCACCCTTGCAGTCTTGTAGGATTATAAAGCAGCTAAAGGACGAATGCTGAGGTGATGACAACGTGATACAACCATGAAACTGTTGGTAGTTAGATCAGATTCCAATATGTTCTCGTGCAAACATGGGTAATTTTGTTCTCATGAGCATTGTTCTCGCAATCATTTGAATGAGCTTAATAAGAGATTTTTCCAAATCATTCTAAGTGTGAACATGAGCAACTGGATGCTCGACACCATCTAAGACTTCATCATTGCGACCGTACGTGGGCTGCTTTAGTGCACAGAGGGAGGGTAGATGAACCACATGCTGCGGAGTTCAGGAAAAGTTGCAACACTTATCAAGAAAATAGCTGATATAATGATTTCCTGGAGGGAGTGTATTGGTTTCTTGGTAGAAAACGTTATTATCACTGATCATAGATTTGCTACTAAACCTCTGTTGAGTCTGTAATATTGAGGGGGGCATGTAATCAAGGTGTGCTGGGACAGTTGAAAAACCTCCCTCGACTTTCTAACTTAGAAATTGGGGGTTTCGTGAGTTGGAATGTTTCCCACAAGGTATGCTACTAAACCTTACAGCTCTCAAGAAATTGGAGATCAGTTATTGCTCCAAACTTGAAGCTCTGCCAGAGGGATTGATTAACCTATCCTCCCTCAGATCACTTCACATTGATGCATGTCATTGCTTGAATCAATTGCCTATGATGAACCAGAGTTGTCTCGTTGATCTGGAAATCAGTTATTGTCAAGAGCTGGAATTCAACATGGAGGAGGATTTCCAGAATTTGGTTGCTCTTCAAAGGCTAACCTTGAAATCCTTACCCAAGTTGGCTCATTTTCCTGAGGGGATCAAACAAGCTGTAATGCTTAGAGAGTTAGCTATTCGGAACTGTTCAAAAGAAGAGATGGACTTGCCAGATTGGATCGGTACTCTAACATCGCTTGAGAGTTTGAAGATTCAAGGTTGCAGGAATAGGAAAGTACTGCCAGAAGGGATGCAAAACCTCACTGCTCTGAGAATACTGATGATTATAGGATGTGATGCTGTATTGGAGAGAAGATGCAAAAGGTACACTGGAGAAGACTGGTCCAAGATTGCCCATGTTCTATTTGTTGACATCACAAGTGACAGAGGAGATGGCCAGTGACGGAGGAGATTCTTTATGATTATCAGTTTATGTGAGTTAGATGTTTTTTCTTTTTCAGGTGTAAAGGACTGTATGTCAAATGTGCAACCAAGAAGGCCATACAGCAAACAAGTGTGGCTGGGTTTATAGCTCTTGTCGAGAGCCAAAATGCAATGGGGTTCGACAAATTTGGACTTCAGACACTACCAAGAACCCTAAAAGGAAGTTCATGTTGTGTCAGTTTTCAAGCTGTGGAGATTTTTAATGGTTAGATGAAGCTCTAGAGTTTGGTTCAAGCAGCCAAACCCGCACTTCATGTTTCAAATGTGGGGAAGTTGGGCATTGGGCTAAAAACTGTCATAGAGCTAGAGCTAAAAAGGGAAAGAAACTAGTTGTTAGTTTTAAAATAGAAATGGATGATCTTTGTGATCAGTTGAATGAGAAAATGCAAATGTAATGACACATATGGTGCATCAATCTGTCCTAACTAATTAGGGCTCGTTTGGTTCCTCGATGGAATGGGAATGAGAATGGTAATGGTAATGGGAATGGGAATGGGAATGGTAATGGTAATGGGAATGTGTATGTTTGGTGTACCTATAAATCACAATGGTAATAGCATATGACATTGTTTGGTATGTGAATATATGGTAGGAATGGAATGGGAATAAATTGTATCTTTACCAAAATGCCCTTGGTTATTATAACAATGAATTGTATCTTTCCTCTGTCTCATATCGCTTACATACCCAAGCTTATGTTGGTATTTGTTGGTTTTTCTTGTATTTTGAAGTTGTAATATTTTCTTCAAGAACTTGAGCTCATATGGTTGAAATTTTTCATTTGAACAAGGCCTTGGGTTCAAGTTTAGTTTTCCTAAAAAAAAAGAGAGGATATTTTGGTTAATAACCTTGACATACTCATGTGGACATCACAGTGCATTCATGAGGATATCCGTAAGTTATTTAATTTAAAAAAGGTTTACAATATCATCTTACTTGAAATTCATGAAATCCATGGGTTCTTTTTAACAAAAAAAAGTATTTATGTATTTGTGTTGCACACAGCATGGACCTGTTGCAGTTCTGGGTGTGAAATTTGAACTAAATTTTCTATATATAACTTATATTGCTTAAAATGTACAAATGAGTTCCTAATGCAACTTTCTTGTCTTTTTAATTAATTGGCGTACGGAGTATGCTCAAAGAAGTAAAGTTTTCTTTTAATATATATATATATTTTTTGTGCACATATGAGTGAACTGAGCTAGATACTTATGTAAGTTGGATGTAGTTTAGCATTCCTCTTTGAAATTATTAAGTAAGCTTTCTCAATAGATGGTTTATGTTTGTCGAATACTTCAGGATCTCGCAGCTAGTACACATGCTACACATTTCATTATCGAAGTCCATAGATGCACTCTCGAGTCAGCCAAGTCACAGATTATATTTTGAACTGCTTAAAACAACATGATTACTGCAACGAAGTTAGTCACTTTCCCCATTAGCTGCTCACACAATGTCCATTGCTCCATTCAACCGTTTTAGTTTCTTTTCATTGACTCCCATCTAACTGCTTCCAGCATTTCTCTACACTCCACTTGGAAGCTACACTTGATCTGTTGAAAAGAAAATCTGCCTGTTCTGGTTCTGAAATCTGCCACCCCATGAAAGATATTAAAGGACGGATCAATTATAATGACAGAATACCCCTAAGAAGCATGTCAACAAAAGTGGGTTCATCTCTGCTATTTCTGCTCCAGTTTTGATGCAGTTCATGAGATAGTTCTGACACATTACATTCAAGTAACACCAAGTTCTGTGATACTTGAGATTGTTAGAATTCATAAAATTCGCTTGAAAATGATGTCATTCTTCAGTTGCCGAATAGAAGCAATGAAAATACCAAACTTAAAGCAAGCAACTGAAATCAGGTCACAGTTAGTTCCCAGCATCCCGGATAGCACCAGCAAAAACTCAACCGAAGAAAACGCAACACCCGAGCGTTTCTGCGACAAATCCCGAATTTACACCGGACTGTCGAAAACAACCGGCATACGCACGCGCCAACTGCATGACGCTGCATCTCAGCATGTCAACGCTGCGACAAAACACAGCAATGCGTACCAGCAGCAGCAACAGCAGTGCAGGGCAGTAGCAGCATCAGAGAAACAAAAAGCAGCGCAGCCGCCACGTCAACGCAGCGCTGCAACAGCAGATCAGCAACAGCAGCAGATCAGCATCAGCAACAGCAGCAGATCAGCATCAGCAACGCAGCGCAGCAACAGCAGCAAAGGCACTCTGTTTTGCGACAGAGAGCTCTGCCTAAACCGCACCGCAACTGCCCCTGCAAACAGCCGTGTGTCTCGTAGTATATCGCCATTTCCAGGACTTCCACTCTGTTTATCCTGCTTTTGTTTTATCACAGAAAGGAATAAACCCATCAAGGCTTACCCTACCAACTGATATAGACTCGCAATGGATGGATATAATATGGCAGTCATTCAAGATAGGAGTAAAATGCTCACTATCAGGAGATAAGCAAAATTATCTGCATTCATTAACAACAACTAATGCAACTGAATAACCCATATATACAAGGTACTCATATGGCCCATAAGACCTGATAATAGCAAAATATATACAAGGTTACACAACCATAGACATTGTTTGGTTGGATTAAAAGTTTAAACAAAATAGCCAAAAAATAACTACTCCTTCTAGTTCACATTATGTCCCCTTAATCACGAGAGATGATCCTTTTCACATACCCTGCCCTTGCATTTGGTGCAAGACAGAAGAAGTACTCAACTCGGGTAGTATCGGACCCCAATTTCAATGCAGCTTCCTCTTTCTCCTCATCGGCCAGTCCTTCCAAGCTTTGTAATTCTGTAAAGAACTGCTTCCTCTCCTCAACAAGCAACTTGTCTGTCCCCATTGCCTGACTTAGCTCATGAGTAGCCTTTTGAATTTCAGATCCAAAGGTCTTTGCCACTTCACGTAGAGCCAATATGACAGGAGATTCATCTGAACTTCTCTTTCTCTTCTTGCACCGAGAAGTCCCCTCAGTTGGAGTGCCTTTATCTTCCTTGCCTGGGGTAACATCAGCAGTATCAAAGTGAGACATATTAGCATGTGAACCAGCCATTTCAGTAGCCGAAGTAGACATTTCAGCATTAGAGAATACAGGTATGTATGGTCCATGGGAAGACATCTCCATGTCACTGAACCAATCCACTGTTGGATTATTATAATCTCTAGTAGTCTGATCATTCCTTTCACGAGTAGCTTCATCTACTATTTCAGCGGGGTCTTGTGCATATCCTCCATTCGCACGATCCTTGCCAAATACAGTGCACAATGCATCAAAATGTTCTAGCTTTTTGTTTCTAAACCTAGCAGCCCTCTTGTGACTCTGCATATCCATATCAATAAATTAATAAGAAAAATACAAATTAAAAGTAACAGAAAAACCAAAACAACAAATCATACCTTCACATACTCATCCCACACAGCATTTTCAGCAACCACACATTTACGCACAGAATCCCAGCCAAATCCACTTGAGCATGAACCATAAACCATATCGTACACAACGCAGAAGTCCTTTTTCATGGTCCTCAGTCTGGACTCAATGTGTGGCTTACTCTTTATGCCAGCATCAGGGATTACAACATGAATTGCTTGCTCTAAAGCAGTCAGATATCCTGGTTTGAAGCCATTATCTGCATTCAGTGTGCCTTTGTTGTACAATTCCAGCAGAGCAACAACCAATACATCATCCTCTGCGTCGGTCCATTTATGCTTCTCATATTGAGACATCCCTACAACTTTTTTTTATACAAAGGATACATAATCCATATTGGTTCTGTAAACTGAAAATTTAATACAATATACAATATTCATACACAAACTTAAATATACAACAATCATAAACAAAATACACACATATTTCAATTTAATAAGTCAAAGTAAACTGAAATTTAAAATTAACAAGAGCATTTTCAAACTATGACGGAGCTCCCCTTTCATTCTCATACATCTCTTGTGCCAACTGCAACCTCCAATCACTCCATGCATCACTAACTTCTATTGTTGTAATTGGTTCATCGGCTTGCACATACTCGTTATCAACATCCTCACCTCTTACAAAATTCTCCAAAGGATCATAACACATTTGTTTTCTTATGAGATTATGTAGAAGACAACATGCTATGATTATGCGATTATGTGTCCGAACTGGGTAAAATGATGGACTCCTCAATATACCCCACCGCATTTTCAGCAAACCGAAACATCGTTCAATGACATTTCTAGCAGATGAGTGCTTGTAATTGAATAACTCTTTTGGAGTGGTTGGTTGATGTCCTTCTCTCCAATCATTTAGATGATATCTCTGACCTCTAAAAGGTGCTAAGAACCCCTCACAGTTGGTGTACCCCGCATCAACAAGATAATAACAACCTATATGACAGATTCATAATTTTAGTAAAGGAAATATTATATGAATATGTTGAATTATTTCGCTTTTGATGAAAAATAACACAAGCTCACCGTGTGGAACTCTCAAACCATGTGGTCTACTAATTGCATCACGAAGTATCCTCCCATCAGCAGCAGAACCCTCCCAACCAGGTAAGACATAAATAAATTGCATATCTTTTGAACAAACACCCAAGGTGTTAGTACTTATCTCATTCTTTCGATTACGGAATCTAGCCTTGTCAGCTACCGGGACTCTTATCCAGATATGAGTGCCATCTAAAGCTCCAAGACAATTCTACAACATGTATAACAGTTATGTTTAAACCAGCTAAAACATATCTTACTTTTTCTTAGATATATGACATAAAGAAAATACCTTGAACCATTTCCATCGCTCATCATGAGAGTCATTAGGCACAGGTTCAGGCCTTTTTAACAACTCTTCATGTAAGAACATGAGGCTTGTCAACACCTTGTTGAACGTCCTACTAATCGTTTCTCCCGATCGCATGAACCTAAATATAATTACTCGGTTCTTCACATGATGGGCAAGGATGTGTAAAAATATAGCAACTTGTTCTGGGATACCCATATACTTGGTTGGTTTTAGCCCACCTATGGTTTCTATCATGGAACACAAATTTTCAAAGGTAGACCTATCCATCCTTAATTGCGCAATGCAAGTGCTATCACTTGCATACACCATTTGCGTAAGGTGTTGTCTTTGCAATGCAAAGTCTAAAACATATGACTTAACCTCGGGTCTAATACTATTCAAAGATACGGCAATGCAAACATTGTAAAATAGGCTTGTCATGCTAAGTATCTGAGTCCATAAAGATGAAATAATGGCCTTCTTTCTCATCCGTTTCATTTTGATTGATGTTATACTCGATGAAGGCATGACTGCATAAAGGTAAGTTGGTAACAAATTAATACAACAAGCATAGAAGTTTAAAACATGACAGTTTCAATAGAGGAATATAATAGAATTCAAGACTTCAGATGAATTACAAGAAGCATAAACAACGAATGAATTCATCTAATATTTAGTGATTAACAACTCAAATCCTAGGATTTCATGTTAACCATTCAGAGACTAAAAGTTGTTGATTTTGAAAGTCATAAAGAAACCCCCAAAGTATTGCCTGGCCTTTGCTTACTGACAACAAAACTGCATTCAAGGGGCATTCAGCAAAACTGCATTCAAGCAGTCATAGTATGCACTCAGTATCCTGCTTGGGTTTGGGTCTGATAGCTATAATTACCCAGCAAAATGTTTGTTATAAGCTGACTTTTGCACCATAAAACAAATTTTGGCAGGCTGACTGTAATGCTTGAAATGATCTGTTATAAGCTGACTTTTGCAACTGTTAAGGGCGTCAAAAAAAGTTGTGTTTGTTCTGGGAGTATTGCAGTTCAAAAATTTGTTTCTAAAGTGTAGGACTGCCCAAACTCCTTGTTGTTAGAAATATTTGCTAAGTGCAGCTTAAATGTATTAGGTGAAGGAACTTCAACCTAAGTGCAATTGTAAAAGGACTTATCTAGAAGAACACTTCCTTAATTCTCAGCCTTTAGTGCTTGCTATGTGCTAGCACACTGGGTATGGTGGTACAGTTAGGAATTTTTTGTAATGACCATGCTTTAGAGCTCAAGAGGATTCAGAATATTCTACATAAATACACATTTGAATGCAACTTCTATGTGAGACGATGGATGGGTGAAATTTGTATTTTATATAGACAAGTGGGTGCTGATTTCATCAAATAAAGCATTACCATGTATTTGTGTTTGAGATTGATTCTCATTCATGGACACAACCAGTTAGTGGTATGAGAACCAAAGCCTTTTAAGTGCTGTACAGTGAAACTCTGTTTAATTGTTTTTTTCGAGCAAACAATGATAAATATACTTGCAATTTGAAAATGCATAATTGTTGCAATTGGATGCCAAATGGTTGATTAAAAATTCACACACTACTAGTTCATCGAAATTTCTTCTGACGCAAATGCTGCAACCACCCAAAATTTAGTTGAATGTAAGTTTTATATCAATTATATGAGCACACGGCAAACCAGGTCAAGATGATGTACCATTAACAGAGAATAGTAGTGAGCACGCAGAACAATCAAGAATGACAAGTTCAAGTGAGAAAAATAAACAAATAATGACGGTCAAAGTAGCATCAAGTGTCTTTCTCAAGCAACAGATAGTGGTCATCAGTGTTGCAATCACAATCTTTTATCCTAATCTAATGGATGGTTTGAAGAGGAAGGAGATGGTTTTGAAGAGACTTACCTGAATCAAGAGGTGTGTTGTTCTTCCCTCTGCACCTAGCCCTTCAAGTTCAAGAGGTGAGGAACAATATGAAGTCGAATAGGGTTTTGTTGAGAGGGAGGGTAAAATAGTCTTTTCCAATGGCATTGACCAATACACCAGGGAATGTAATCCCCATTCATATGGGTTAGGGTCGGAATGGCTATTACAATAGGGAATGTAATCTCCATTCCCATTACAACACTTTTTGGGCCAACCAAATATGGGTTTGCATTGGACCATTGTATTGACCATTACAATTACAATGGTCAATGCCCAACCAAACATTACAATGGTCATTGTATGAACCAGAGTTGTCTCGTTGATCTGGAAATCAGTTATTGTCAAGAGCTGGAATTCAACATGGAGGAGGATTTCCAGAATTTGGTTGCTCTTCAAAGGCTAACCTTGAAATCCTTACCCAAGTTGGCTCATTTTCCTGAGGGGATCAAACAAGCTGTAATGCTTAGAGAGTTAGCTATTCGGAACTGTTCAAAAGAAGAGATGGACTTGCCAGATTGGATCGGTACTCTAACATCGCTTGAGAGTTTGAAGATTCAAGGTTGCAGGAATAGGAAAGTACTGCCAGAAGGGATGCAAAACCTCACTGCTCTGAGAATACTGATGATTATAGGATGTGATGCTGTATTGGAGAGAAGATGCAAAAGGTACACTGGAGAAGACTGGTCCAAGATTGCCCATGTTCTATTTGTTGACATCACAAGTGACAGAGGAGATGGCCAGTGACGGAGGAGATTCTTTATGATTATCAGTTTATGTGAGTTAGATGTTTTTTCTTTTTCAGGTGTAAAGGACTGTATGTCAAATGTGCAACCAAGAAGGCCATACAGCAAACAAGTGTGGCTGGGTTTATAGCTCTTGTCGAGAGCCAAAATGCAATGGGGTTCGACAAATTTGGACTTCAGACACTACCAAGAACCCTAAAAGGAAGTTCATGTTGTGTCAGTTTTCAAGCTGTGGAGATTTTTAATGGTTAGATGAAGCTCTAGAGTTTGGTTCAAGCAGCCAAACCCGCACTTCATGTTTCAAATGTGGGGAAGTTGGGCATTGGGCTAAAAACTGTCATAGAGCTAGAGCTAAAAAGGGAAAGAAACTAGTTGTTAGTTTTAAAATAGAAATGGATGATCTTTGTGATCAGTTGAATGAGAAAATGCAAATGTAATGACACATATGGTGCATCAATCTGTCCTAACTAATTAATGAATGCATTTCTATTTAGATTGGCAACCTGAATTTGAGTTTTCATATTAGTAACCATACGAACAACCATAACATCAGCAACACAACCAATAACAACAGCAACAAACAACATCAATCGCAAATATATACACAACCTGAATTCCAATAGCCTGATTTCCAGTAGCATTAGCAATATATATTGTAGCAAATGTTTCACTACAACACATCAAAACAGTTGCTCTCCAACAAAACGACATTGGCAACACTGCTACAACATATATAGTAGCATAAACTGTGTCCATAACACATCATGTTCATAAAAAATATACTGATCCAAAAGACGCATCCAAAAGAGCTAAAAACCAAAGTGTATCTTAAGCATAAAATACTACTGCATCAGTTAACATTGTTTGACACTCCTGCATTCTCATTAAGAAGTACCCATTCAAGACCAACCATGCGTTTGACTGCACCTCCTCTTCAGAGTAGACTATCCATTGGCATGACAGGCAATAGTTGAGAGGTCTGGGTGTTGGTTGTGGCATACTCAGGGTATTGGGCTGACTTGATTGTTCATTTGCTTGAGAAGCCTGAGTACTCCTTCCATTCCTTGATCCACCAGCTTCATTGTTATTTGTTGAAATAGTTCTTTGTTATCCTTAGACCAATTGTTTGCCCTTGGCCAGCTCCAACTCTTGGAGGCCTTTTGCATGTTCTTGCATTATGCCCAAAGAGACGACATTTCTTGCACTTTTTTTTCTCCTTTGGTTCCTTATCTTCATCTCTTCTTCTTTGCTTTTTGGGCCTACCTGGAGGTCTGAACAACTCTGGAACTTCCACTAGTACAACATACTACATTTTAACCGGTGCCAATTAGTAAATATCATTTGATAACATGTATATATGCATCTTATTACCTTATTCCATGTTGATCTGTCTAGAATTGGGTGAATAGCACATGCACAGGCCTTCTTATAAGTCTCAACTGAATGATGTACTGATTGTCGTACCCATGTAGTTAGTCAACCATGAGGTTATATTGTATATGATGATAGAACTGGAAAACTATATGAGAGATTGTAATCGTGTGCTATTCATTTTATCGGTTCGGGGATCCTAAATAACCCCTGCTCAATTTCCATAAAAAAAAAAGAAGAGAAGAAGCATGCGACTCTAAAGAAATCAAAGTACAGGCAGGCATACCACATACTTAATTACTCCACCCATTTTGGCCATCTTGGTTTGAGAATGCACATTCTACAATCACAAATCACAATGCAGTGTTCTCTTCAGTATGTCTATATGAACACTCACTAGGCCCCTTTTGAATACACCATTTCTCATATGAAGACCCAAGCATATTATATGTGGTTATCAACAACTTGTTAGCTTCAATGATCTTTTTGCTTAGCAAAGATTTTGGTAGAAATACAAATATAGAAATAAATATATACGATACAAGTCTACGAGTATAAAGTGTCACGGGGCAGGGACAAAGTGACCATAATCCTAAATCCCATTTTTAATATGTTGTAGTTTCCAATTACAAGAAGTATTTCAAGAAATTAATTATTAATCTCTTATAACTATTTTATTAGGATAAACGTGCATACCGGCCGTATTTAACTTACCTACAGGGGTGGCAGCACATTTTACTCATTCAATTCTTACAGGTATAGAACCATAAGTTCCCTTTGCCTGTAGGATTTAACTTTGCAATGAAAACTATGGCTTCAATCAGGATCATGGAGTGACTGCTTCTGAAAGGAAACTCTACAATTGTCGCATCCTTTAAGTTTTAGTTCATCTTCCCTTGTATATTATCAATCAAAAGCAGTATGCTTTCCTTGTCACCCTGGTTGTTGCAAACCAGAGGATTACATCTGCCAAATGTGTTAATGCTAAATCACAACCTGAACAATACGCCGAAACTGAAAATTGGGATTTCAGTGGCTTCCAGCGGATCATCAATATTCAATAGTAGATAATATATGATTGGTCCTTGTCGCATCAAGTCCTCATCAGATCCCACAATTTCGGTCTTGAATTCAGTACTCACCAAAATAAAATCCCTGCAGATCTACACTTAGAATGCAAAATGCAATCTATATTTCCTTTCAAGCTCGTGTACAGAGTTGATACAGTTCAACGCTATTTAAAATTGTTGGGTCAGAAGTTGAACCCATAAATCATCAACTGAAAAACTAACAAAATTCATACAGATGAAGTGGCTTGGTTCTGATATAAAATTCTTGCATCTATACTTTGATTCTGATATTGTTGACTATCCAACCAAAAATGCTTACTCCGGCAGTAAAATGAATGAATCCAGGGCAATGATTAGCTATGAAAAGTTCGAAGATCATGAGATGAAGAATCAGTATGGTAGAAGTCTTCCTTGCGGCATTATTTTCTTCACTCCACTGATTCTCTCAGGTGGCCAAATTACATGGGTCACTCTTCCTTGAATCAGACCCAGCGGGATTTGCAACAATAGCAACCAAATGGGATATGTTAGATGCATTTAAGATCAACAAATCATTAAGAAGCAGACAAGATAAATATACCAATATTGAGAATATATTGAGAATATCTTGATTGATTGAGAATATTTGTATTAGGAAGGTTGCTTATTGAGTCAAGATTATATAATAGTTTTAAGGAAATTAGCAGATTATATTGTGAATATTCTCACAATATTCTCTTGATTAGTTTGTATATAAACAGGAGAATGGAATGAGAAAGGACAACACAATACACACAAATCAATTCTTTTGTGTCTAATATTTCATCATGGTATCAGAGCCTATCATACGAGTATCATAAAGGGAGAACAGGTACCTGATCGAAACCTCTTTGAATGAAAAGGGTCTCTTTGAATAAGAAGGAACGAAGAAGAAGAACCTCTGGCCTGATCGAAGAACCTGTGCGATTCAGATCTGACCTGATTCAGATCTGATCGA
Organism: Berberis thunbergii; assembly: GCA_003290165.1. Taxonomy (NCBI): domain Eukaryota; kingdom Viridiplantae; phylum Streptophyta; class Magnoliopsida; order Ranunculales; family Berberidaceae; genus Berberis; species Berberis thunbergii. The sequence continues at coordinate 59,646 of QNQO01002832.1, forward strand.
ACCTCTGAACTATCGAAGCCTCTGATCGAAGACTGAACTATCGAACTTGATCGAAGACTGAACTATCGAACCTGATCGAACCTCTAATCGATCCTGATCGAAACCTCTAATCGAATATTGAACCTGATTGAACCAACAGCCTTAGCCATACGACGGAACTCCTTCATCACAGAATTGTTAAGCAAATTTGCGGGTTGGTTCTGCTTCTTGGTCTTCGATGTGGCGAGGACGATCGACAGATCTTAGGTTGAATCTCCTGGCTGAATCGTCACAGTCTTCTTGTTGGCTAAACCTGAGTACTTGAAGGAGTTCAAGTTGTAGAGGTTATTGTTCTCCTTGCTGAACTGAACCTTTTGGCTTCCATTGCCGAACTCCTTCACCAAAAACGCATTGTTCCTCTTCACAATCTCCCAAATCAAAGCTCCAGGAACCGTCGCCATCGCCATCACACAGAGAGGAGAAGATATTAGGGTTCGTTCGTTTGGGATCTCTCCTACCAATCGGCCAAAGAGGAGCAGTCAAAACCTCGCTGTGATTTTCTTTGGTTCTCTGTTTGTGTTTCTGTTCAAGTAAAAGAAAGAAAAGAAAAAAAAATATATATATATATATTAAAAAAAAACACCGATCATGGCAGGCGGTGAAGTCTCTACCGGTGAAACTCGGAAGACGATTTCACCTTACGACATCCCTTGATAATCCCGGACTTTCAATTACTCAGGTTCAATTGAAAGGGGACAATTATGATGAATGGGCTCGTTCGTTTCGAACGGTGTTGAGGGCCCGGAAGAAATTCGGGTTCATTGACGGAACTATCAAACAACCTGGCGAGCAATCACGAGACCTCGAAGACTGGTGGACTATCAACTCGCTTTTGGTGTCCTGAATCCGAAATACCATCGAACCTACGCTACGCTCCACTATCTTTCATGTGAAAATAGCGCAGGATCTCTGGAATGATATCAATGATCGATTCCATTACTAATGGACCACGGATTCAACAAACTGAAATCAGATCTTGCAGATTGCAAACAGAAGGGGCTGACCATAATGGACTACTATGGGCAACTCAAGCAACTTTGGGATGAACTAGGTAATTTCGAACAATTACCGACGTGCAAGTGCGGGAAGTGTACATGCAATCTTGCTTCGATTCTGGAGAAAAAACGGGAGGAAGAAAAAGTACATTTATTTCTTATGGGTTTGGATGACAATTTGTACGGCACAGTGAGATCTAATATATTGGCTCAAGATCCGTTGCCAAACATGAACAAGGTATACTCAATTCTCATTCAAGATGAGCGAGTAAAGAAAATCGCTCGCGGCAAGGAAGAACGCGGGGAAATTATGGCCCTTGCCACACGGACCCGTCTTGACGAAAAGGATAAATCTAGTACAGTGTGTTCCCACTGTAAAAGGACGGGGCATGAATCTAACAATTGTTTTGCTTTGCACGGATATCCGGAGTGGTGGGGTGACCGACCCCGAAGCGATGGAAAAAGTGTTGGTCGCGGTAGAGGGCAGTCAAGTCTTCGAGGCCGTGGTCGAGGAACCAAGGGTACGCATCGTGCCAACATTGCTCAAACAGGTTCTGTTGGGGCAGGGCAAGAGTGACCGAGACAGATACATCTCCACTGCCTGGGCTGAATACCGATCAGTGGCAGACACTTCTCCAAGTGCTGGGCAGGTCAAAATCTGCAACGATCAATAAGATGACTGGTAAGCCTTGGATTATTGACACAGGAGTCTCGAATCACATGACTGGCACGGTCGAGGATCTCCGTGACTTAAAGGTGATTGCTCAATGTCCCATGGGATTGCCAGATGGGAGTAGCGCTATCGCCACTAAAGAGGGGACGGTCACTCTTGAAAGAAATTTCTGTTTGAAAAATGTTCTTTATGTGCCAGGGCTAACTTGCAATTTAATTTCTGTGTCGCAATTGACTGATCACTATAATTGTTTTGTCCAATTCACTAATGATCTGTGTGTTATACAGGACCGCACTTCGAGGATGCTGATTGGTGCGGATGAACGACGGGATGGACTCTATTTCTTCCGGGGGCTGCCACAGGTTCACGCAATAAAGGACAATAATGTGGTGTCTCTTGATCTATGGCACCAGCGACTGGGTCATCCATCTCTACAAGTAACAAAGTTAGTTCCCGAAGTAAGTTTTATTGAAACGAAAAATCACTTGAATAAAAATTGTGACGTCTGTCAGAGGGCAAAGCAAAGTAGAAATAAGTTTCCTGTTAGTGAACATAAAGCTACGACCATTTTTGAACTTATTCACACTGATCTATGGGGACCTTATAGAACAACTTCTTCTTGTGGTGCTTCTTATTTTTTTACCATTGTTGATGATTTTTTCCATGCTGTATGGATTTATATACTTGTTGATAAGAAAGAGGTTTCATATACTCTTCAAATGTTTTTTTCGATGGTTAAGAGACAATTTGATAAAGAGGTAAAAATCTTGCAGAGTGATAACGACACTAAATTCACTTGCCTGCGACAATATTTTCTTGATCACGGGATTGTTTTTCAAACATCTTGTGTGGGAACACCTCAACAAAATGGGTGGGTTGAACGAAAACACCAACATATTTTGAACGTAGCTCGGGCGCTGCGTTTTCAGGGCTCTCTTCCTATTGAGTTTTGGGGAGAATGTGTGTTGACGGCTGGATACTTGATAAATAGGACTCCCTCCTTGGTCTTGAATAAGAAAACACCCTATAGTGTTTTATATGGCATCCCACCCACTTATGATCACTTGCGCATTTTGGGGTCCTTATGTTATGCGCATGTACAGACGGGGGATAAGTTTGCCAGTAGAAGTCGAATGTGCGTCTTTGTTGGGTACCCTTATGAAAAAAAGGGATGGCGTTTGTATGACTTGGAGAAACGAGACTTCTTTGTTTCTCGTCATGTTGTATTCTCGGAAGGAGTTTTTCCATTTGCAGATCATTTTCATTTAGACCACGATGGTCTGCCTAATATTGAGGCGGTTCACGAGGACTTTGATGAGACATCTACAGCTGTTTTGAGGGGGGGTGCTGAGGATTTTGTACAACCAGATGGGGCTGTTGGGCAGTCGGCATGTGCCGAGGATGGGGCAAATGCTGGTGCCAAGGTGATTGTACAGCCAGATGAGGCTGCTGGACAGCCGGCTTGTGCGAACCAGGAGGACAACCTGGACGCAAGTCAGGAAGATGTGTTGGGCAGGGGTCAACGCAGAAGGCAAGCCTCGGTACGACTCCGTGATTATGTTACTCATACCATTCGGAAAATGAGTCCATCTGTATCAGCTTCACCCGTACCACGACATTCCTCAGGTACACCCTATCCTATAGCACATTATGTGAATTGTGATAATTTTTCTATGCGACATAGACATTTTCTTGCAGCCTTGACAGCAAATCGGGAACCTGTGTTATTCTGATGCCGCGAAAGACAGCCGCTGGAGGGATGCCATGCGACGAGAAATTGAGGCTCTTGAGATTAATGAAACCTGGGTTGTAACCGACTTGCCACCAGGAAAGAAAGCTCTAGGATGCAAGTGGGTATACAAGATCAAGTATAACTCTGATGGTACCATTGAACGATTGAAGGCTCGGCTGGTAATTCTTGGCAATCATCAAATTGAAGGAGTTGATTATACAGAGACTTTTGCTCCAGTAGCTAAGGTGGTTACAGTAAGGGTCTTTCTTGCTGTTGCGGCTGCCATGAATTGGGAAGTCCATCAGATGGATGTTCATAATGCATTTCTACATGGTGACCTTACGGAGGAGGTATACATGAAATTACCACCCGATTTTCAGGTGGGGACTTCTGGAAAGGTGTGCAAGCTTAGGAAATCATTATATGGGATGAAGCAGGCACCCCGATGCTGGTTTGTTAAACTGTCGACTGCTTTGAAGAATTATGATTTTTGGCAATCTTATTCAGATTATTCTTTGTTTACTCTACAAAGAGGTGCGGTTCAGCTCAGTGTTCTTGTTTATGTCGACGACCTTATCATCTCTGGGCGTAATCCGGAGGATATACAGAAATTCAAGGGTTACCTCAGTGTTTGTTTCCATATGAAAGATCTGGATCCTTTAAAGTATTTCTTGGGGGTTGAAGTGGCACGCGGACCAGATGAGTTTGTGCTTTGTCAACGCAAATACGTGCTAAATATCATCTCTGAGGCCGGATTGCTAGGGGCAAGGCCCGCAGCGGTGCCATTGGAACAAAATCATCGACTCGCCATATCCAAGAGTCCAGAGCTCGCTAACCCGGAGCCTTACCGTCACTTGGTGGGACAGCTAATTTATTTGTGTTTCACTCGACCTGAATTATCTTATAGTGTTCATGTTTTATCTCAATTTATGCAACATCCTCAGGCGGACCAATGGGAAGCTGTTTTGCGGGTGGTTCGGTACTTAAAAGGTAATCCAGGTCAAGGTATACATTTGAGTAGTAAGTGTGACATGCAGTTACATGGGTGGTGTGACGCTGACTGGGCCGGATGCCCTTTGACTCGGCGGTCCCTCACTGGTTGGTTGGTGTTTCTTGGGAACTCGCTGGTATCTTGGAAGACAAAGAAGCAACATACAGTATCTCGCTCCTCCGCAGAGGCGGAATATCAGTCTATGGCTATGACTACATGTGAGTTGAAATGGCTTAAAGCTATTTTAGCTAGCCTCGGGATGCCTCACACACGTCCTATGTCTCTTCATTGTGATAGTCAGGCAGCTCTCCATATATCTCAAAATCCCGTTTTTCATGAACGGACAAAACATATTGAGGTCGATTGCCACTTTGTCCGTGATGACATTGTTGCTGGACATATCAATCCCACATTTGTCCCATCCAATGAGCAACTCGCTGACATTTTCACAAAAGCATTGGGCAAACGACAATATGAGTATCTACTTCGCAAGTTGAGCATACGGGATCTCCATACACCAACTTGAGGGGGGGTATTGAGAATATCCTGATTGATTGGGAATATTTGTATTAGGAAGGTTGCTTATTGAGTCAAGATTGTATAATAGTTGTAAGGAAATTAGCAGATTATATTGTAAATATTCTCACAATATTCTCTTGATTAGTTTGTATATAAACAGGAGAATGAAATGAGAAAGGACAACACAATCCACACAAGTCAATTCTTTTATGTCTAATATTTCATCAACCAGTGAAAAAAAAAAAGGGATTGAGTTCCATGCAGGTAAATTATCCAAAATTTGAGACCTTATACATACTTTGGGATAAGTGGAAAAATCGCCCACAGATTTCCCAATGCAGCCCATTAACACAACAATATGTGGAATCTCAGTTTTCCCTGATGATTACCAGGAGAATGTTGATTAAGTTGTCTGGTCATTTTAAGGTTGATACTGTCAGTTATGTAGCATTTCTATTATATTTGCTGTTAATTTTTTTTTAATGGAAGTGTATTTCCAACCATGCTTCACCAAGAAATATATTTAATGTATTTCACCACTCAAATGGAAAATGAAGCAGCCAAAAAAATTAAAAACTGGGAACACTCGTGATCACTTGGTGTAACTTTGAAAGGAAAATCTTATAGAGAATAATGGAGGTAAAACGGTTAAAGTATTTTCCACATAATGTGGGTAAAAAATTTACTTGGGGAGATGAATTACACAAATCCTAAACTAGTGGGTACTGGGTACATACAGTATTCACTGACTATTCATATACGAGCAAGATTTATCCAGCCAATAAATGCTCCCCTAGATGATTTGTGAGAGAAGGTTTTTAACATACCAGGCCAAAAGATCTTGAATCCAGACAAGAAGCTGCATTGTCAGTGTCACCCTCAACCCAGCAATGCCCTTCTGGAATCTTCAATGTTTCGTATGACTCAGGGACTTTGATCCAATCACCTGGTAAGCCTATTATTCTTTTTACATTGTTCTCCTTGTAATTACTTGGAGACCTGCAACATTGGCTAAGTTAGCTCCCTTGAGATCACTTGACAAAAGTAGCAAGTTAGAAACCCATGATTTCCATCCCAACCATAGATATTATGATGTTGCAAAGTCAGATTAGTGCCCAGAATTGAGTTTCTAAATTCAGATCCTTCCTTTCTAATGGCACATATCACACCTGTAACCGAGTCCACGATTAGCGGGAGATGTTGCATTTCATTTGATGAAGAACCTTTGAAAATGATTTCCTGAGACCCTTAAATTGCATGTTCTTGTCTAACGTATAAGATAATCCTCAAATGTGAACTAAAGGCCGTTAAATACAGTACTAAGTAGGAGGTGTACTGGAAGACTACAACATCACCATGTAAAAATTTATATAAAGGCCGTTAAATACAGTACTGAGTAGGAGGTTTACCGAAACACTACAACGTCATCATGTGAAAATTTGTGCCTCTCCAAGCAAAATTTCTCCACCAAAGCACGATCATCTGCAGCAGCCAAACTACTAATTAGCGTACCATCACTATAAGCTTTATCAAAGCATGGCATCACTTACTCCTGCAAACAAGCTGATTTAAACTGCACGATATCTGAATAGGTTCTATAATGGAAGGCAGTCAAAGCACGACCTAGGCAACTCTTTAAACCAGAATTCTAAATTGTGATATGTAAGTTAATTTTTTTTTAATTATTATTTTATCAGTCAAACAAAAGCTCATTTAAAGAAGTCGAAAGACGTGTAAATGGTGTTCTGAATTCAAAAGAGTGAACATCAATCAAGTCAAATCAAATAACCTAGAGAACGAAAAGCAATCCATTAATAGACTGAGAATTATCAGAGGTAATGACCTGAATTATGCCCCTGGGTAGCTTTGTGTTTTGATCATTATATCTGATAATTGGATCAAAGAACTAGCCCCTCTTTATCTTCTTGGTGAGAGATCATGTGCCAAGCATCGTGATTTCTTGAGCTGACTTAAGGGGTGGGATAGCCAATGTTATTCACGACTTGCTTTTCGCTAGTTGATCATAACTCGAAAGTTCAATTAAAAAAAAAAAAAAAATCTAAGATAGCAGGTCTGGGAAACTTATCTGAGAATAGAACATAACAGCCAGTTTGCTAATATATGATTGTCAATCCTTTGATAAGAGTTACTCTCAAGGCTCAAGTCTTAACTAGGGAGAAGAACGTCCTAAATGCACATTCAGCTTTTCAATTTTCTTGTTACCTTCAATATCCTTAATAAGATGATTATTGTTTCTACAAACAACAGTGTCGTTCATAATTGGCATAAAATAATTATTGAAATTAGGGTTTCAACGTGAGTTCTACATGCGCTGATATTAAGTATACGTTTTAAAACGTGTAATAGTATTTTTCATTTGTAAGGGCTTATTTATAATTTGTAGATGATTGAAGGGCTTCAAATAAATTATGTTAAAGATTTAGGTATAATTAGTGAATATTGAGAGTGGCTAAGTTTGATCATAAATATTCTGAATTTGGGAGGGCAAAAGTGTAAAATAAATGTAATAGTATTTCTTTTCAATTAAGACACAAATACCTTGGAACTATTTAATGGTCATTGGTTTTACATGTATTATTAAGAATAGGGGAGAGCAAAATTGGAAAGTAAAGTTAGAGTTGAAGACATACTTTTTACTATTCATTTGGGGAAGAGAAGTTATAGTAGTAGAGATTAACGTTATCATTGTCAGAGTTAGGTCAAATTTCTCCCAAGCATTGCATTAATGAAGATACTGAAACCTAGACTAGCTAACATGGATAGATTATGCCAATGATAGCCTGGTTGGATGGTTAAGGCTGTGATGGTTTAACCCTCACGTCTTGGGTTCTATACCCATCGAAGGCACGCTTGCCATTAAAAAAAAAAAAGATTATGCCTTAGTCTTTCTTAGTTATCTTTATTTCATGGTTATCCCTTCCTTTTACCTAACAAAGTTCTTAATCGAATTGGTATCAACTATTCAATTTTTTGTCGAAATTGTGTAATCGTGGAATGTGGTTGACTCTTTGAGATTGTGGGAAGAATGAAGCAATTGCCTGAGTAAAGAATGAAAAAAAACCCTAGTTAACTAAGCCCGAACTGTGACCCGAAACTAATCAAATCGCTTATGTGCGACAGAGTAAAATTTGCAACTTTATCAACTCGACACCTTATAGACGCAAATACATAATATGATGAATGAGTGAGTGTTAGCATCAATGACCACATTACTTTACTTGAGTTGTGTCAAATTCAACCCTAAAACTCCAAGAAATCAAATAATAACAAAAAAAAAAAAAAAAAAAATTTAAGAAAACGAAGAATATACACAAAACCCATTTGAGTGGAGTGTAACTAAGAAAAAACTAACCTTTAAGATGCAGAGCTGAAGAGATTCTTCAGAGAGATTTCTAGTTAGGATAAAACCAACTTTCGATGTGTAATTTGTAAACCTTTAAGATCGACAATATAGCACAAACAATTTCAAGAACCCACCCGCAATAAAGATGATGAAAATCTTAATAATACATTTTTATCTATCTATTTACTTCTCTACTGAGAATTGGATGGCAATGTTCGTCGATATGCTTAAATGAGTCACTTTACGAAAATGCCATGAGCGTACAGCCCAAAAATTAATTTAGATTTACCACTACCTTTATTTTGCTAAAAAAACAACCCACTTAAGGAGGTGTATTCAATTTAGGATTTGAATGTACTCTCAAAGATTTTAAATTTTGTGGATTTTAAAATATTTCAAAGGATTTTACAAAATTCACTAGATTTTGATGGATTTTAAATGATTGAATTTTGTAAAATTTATAAAGGTTTGTTATGGATTTCTATGATTCTTATAAATTCAATTCATTCTTATAAATATATTATTAGTTATAGGAATCAATGAAATAACATCACCTATATTATTATTCATGCCAACAAATCATAAAACATCTCTCAAAACATCAATTAAACCCTAAACTCTCATCTGTCACTTTCTTCTTCATCAATCACCACCGCCATCTCTCCTTCTCCCTCGTCTTCTTATTCTTATTCTTCTTCTTTTCCATCAATCATCATAGCCACATCTCATCCCACCTCCTCCCATCTTAATCTTTTTATTTTTTTCTCCTCCCTCTCACCTCTTCCTCTTCTCTGTTTTTCCTTCTTCTTTTCCTCCTCCAATTTTTCTCTCTATTTTTATTTTTTTGTCCTCTTCTTATTCTTTTTGCCCCCGCGAAGGTTTTGGCAAGTGGGGAACCTCTACTCGTAGGAACCTCTACAAGGGAAAATGAGAAAAAAAAAATAATGGTAGAATAAAAGGATAGGAGAAAAAAAATAGAAGAAGAAAAGAAAGAAAAAAATCAGAAGAAAAAAAGGAGAATAACAAAAAATAAAGATGAAGATAAAAAAGGACAAGAAGAAGAGGAAATAAGAGGAAGAGAATGAGAAGAAAAAAAAAATAATAACAAAAAAGAACAACAAGAACAAAGGAGAAGAGGAAGTACGGGTGGTGGTGTAGCCAGCAGTTGTAGGGTGTGGTGATGTGGTCGGAAGTTGTGGGGTGAGGTGATGTTGCTCCTATGAAGAGAAAAGAGAAGGTGGTGGTGTCTTTCAGCAGATCCAAAAAAAGTGGAGTGGTAGTGACCTTCAGCGAAAATGGTGGTGTTATTTAACAATGGCCAATACGAATCTGTGGAAATATGAGGGAGAAGATTGGATTTGGAATGACTCTAGTTATATATACTTTCCACTCACAATCCTTCAAAATTCACCACTTTAACAAATTCATTAAAATCTATTATTTCTTGAATACCCCCTGATTTTGATGGATTTTTGAAAAACATGAATTGAATACCTCTAAATTTTGATGGATTTAAAAAATCCATATTTGAATATCTCTAAATTTACATGTATTATTTTAAATCATTAATTAAATACCCCTGAATTTTAAAATCATTAACAATCCATTAAATCCGTAATTGAATACACCCCCCTTAAAAAAAGTATCTCCAATGGTAAAATCATCTCCAATTTTAATCAAAAGCTATATTAGGGGTTTTCTATTTTTTCATCATTCCAATCACATTACTTATTTTAACTTTTTCATTATTATTTAAGTATATATTACCATTGGAGATGATCTTACACTCCATAATCACTTACTCATCATATTGTATATATGGGTGCAAATTTACGAGTGTAAATACCTTTTTTTTACCATACATATTGTATTGTGGATGCTCTTCGATTTATCCATGTTTTACTCATCATTTCGCTTTCTCGTCTTGCAATCTTGTAGTAACTTCTGTGTTAAAACGCTTCGCCTCGTATCTCGAAAAATGGAAAAAAACGTTGACAAGAAGCTAAAAAGCAGTTCAAGTGCTGACGAGTAACACAGCCAGAAAGCCAAACCCAACAATGGCGGAGTCATCTCACCCTACTCACCTCTTCTTCTTCTTCTCTTAAACCAAAACCCAATCTCTACTCTTCTCTCCTACTGTCAAAACGGCACACTATACTCCAATCCCCATTCGCCAGGAACCGAGGGCTCCTCAGCTTCAGCACCAGACCCCAGGTCCATGGCGGTAGAAATGAAATTCAGGCCATGACGTCTTCATTTGGGTCTCGATTGGAAGAGAATGTCAAGAAAACCATCGCCGAAAACCCTGTTGTCATTTATTCAAAGACCTGGTGCTCGTAAGTAGAGTTCGATTTTTTAAATCTAATTGTTTTGAAAATTGCTTCTTATTGTGGATTTTTATGCTTTAAGGTACTCCTCGGAGGTGAAGTCGTTGTTCAATCGGCTTAATGTGGAACCCCTTGTTGTGGAATTGGATGAATTGGGTTAGTCTCTCTCTTCCCTTTTCTTGTGCTTTATGATTCTGCGTTATTAGAGCTTCTAATTCTTTACAACACATTCATTTTAACTTGATTATTTAGTATTATTCTAGTTTGGTGAAAGTGATTCATTATCAAAATGCCATTGTGGGTTTTAAGGAGCAAAGAGATATTTACATTGTATTTGGAATGTGATGAAGTAGAAGTGAAGAACAACTTGAAACCCTTAAGCGCACAACGACGAAGAAGAATAGAAAAAAGATCAACCAAATCTCATAATTTTGTTGAATTGGTAATGATCGATTTGTAACAATATAAACTTCTAAACAGCTACTTGGAGTAGTGGTTGGAACCCAGTAGAAAATAAATATGAAATATTGAAAGCAATCAGGGAAAAAAAATTAATCAAAATAACCCGAAGTGTGATGGATCCATATGAACTATGCAAATTGCGTATGAATTTATACATGTATATGATCAAGGTTTGTTTCTTTTGTAGGTCCCCAAGGGCCACAAATTCAAAAGATGCTGGAAAGGCTTACTGGGCAACACACTGTACCAAATGTTTTTATTGGTGAGTTTTACTCTACAATGCTTTACATAATAAATTCCTAGGATAATATTTCTTTCTTCCATTTTCAAGTGACGTGACATTGGTTTTTCTTAGCAAATCATGTTTACGGAGCTGTAATCGCTACCTTTCCATTGAATATTTTTAGAACAATCATACAGCCTTTTTGTTTGTCTGTTGTATTTGACTGAAATAATTGGTACTTGAGGGAAGCACAACAGTATCTTTGCCTAAATAAATCTTGCTTTGAACAAAATCTACATTTAGGGATTATATGGTTCATCATGCCAGCGGCCCAGCGTTAGGGTCCTTATTATAATTACTCATTGCATTACCTGCATTTGACGTGAAGGGAACTTGCTATAGAAGAAAAGGCTTAAAATTAGCCCAGGGTATCTTGATATCTAGTTCATATAGTAGCAACATTGATTACACAATTCCTACAATTCCTTCTCACCTTACTACAATTCCTACATGAGCTTGTTAGCTATATGCATGTGGTTGGAAGGTGCAGCCAGTGTATTCTAATAAGTTTACAATTTTTTTTTTTTTTTTTTTGGGGTCTGAACACATCACTGTATTACCAGTAAGGTGAGGAGGTCCACTCACTAACAGTATGAAAAGGTTGTTTTGTTTGTTTGTTCAAGCCCAGTATGATTTGGCTTAAACTTAACTCTCCAATTAACAAGGGGCAGGGTTTCAAGATCTGTATGTGAAGTTTTTACCAACTTTATGAATCTCTAACTAATCTTTGGATAATATGTGTATAGTTGTTAGTATTACCCTTTCTATGGAGACCATTAAAATCTAAAAAGAAATTTCATTTAATCTCTTGGGAGAAGATATTTTTCCCAAGATGCAAAGGTGGGTTAAGGGTCTGATGAATCAAGGCTTTTTTAAGGCTCTTTTGGGGAAGTGGTTGGAGGTTTTCTAGAGAGAAATTTGCACTATAGAAAACAATCATAGCAGACAGGGACACCAAGTTTGTGAATGTTGCACCAAGTACTCCTCTTTTGGTTGTGGAGTCTGGAAAAGAGTTCTGGCTGTGAACGCTATCTTTTTAAATTACATTTTCTGGAGCGTTGGTTCTGGAGATACCAGATTCTTGATCGACAAATGGTGCTCTGATCTTGTTCTTAAAGATGCCTTCCCTATCCTTTTTGAGACGGGTAGCAAAAGAAGGGGTTGGTTGTGGATTTTTGGGACTCTTTATCTCAGCTGCATGGCTGGATATTCAATTTGAGGAGGAACTTTAATGAATGGGAGATGAGATAATGAGGAACCATCTTCCTTAATTCACAATCATATTATCACCAACGCAGAAGATGATATAAGGCGAATGTTGGAATGCATTTTGCTTATTTACACTTTTTTTTTAAAAAAATCTCTAAACAAAAGCTTTTAAATAAACCATGTCCAACTAGCGTCTAACTTGATCAAACATTCTGGGCAAGTTCGTATCTGAGGAATTTTTCGAGGAGCGTCGGTGCCTGACGCAGTCACTTTGGAATTTTTGAAGAAGCTGGGTTGTAGAGAACATATGGAAATGGTTCAGATGGTTAAATGACCAGGGATGGCTGTTGCAATATTATTCTCGTCTTAAAAGTTAGAAACTATGATGTGTGATGGCTTAGTGTATTATTTTTTTCTTTGTTTTCGTTTATGTTTTCTGTTTATTTGTTTATTAATTTCTGGTAAATATAATGTAAACCAAGATTGATGCTTTGATGTCTATTTCACAATATTAATATATAAAGTTGCATACTATAAGTTGTCGCATCCTCATTATTCTGATATCATAGACTCCTAGTAAGGACTTGCCGTGTTCATATCATGACTGATACGTCACCGTCTTTATATATTGTATCCATGCTTTGGATTGGTGTTTTCTGGAATCTCCAATGCCATGCCCTGGAGCTGTCTAAAATGGAAAAGTCCTTTTAAAGCTATAAAATGATTTTGAAAGTCTTTCTAGAGGTTGCAAGCAGCGAGGGTTGAGACACAAAATTATTGTAATTGTAATGGGTGGTCAATTAGTCATTGATTTGACAACTATGAGGGACCTTGAACGACATCTGCTTTTGTTTGAGGGGATCAGAGAGATGGGTTCTGTTGGTTAACCAAAAATATATCACAACATAATTGAAATGTGATGTAATTTTACCGAGCTAAGAATGCTTAATGCATTTAACAAGCAGACCCATTGAACAAATTTAGAGATATCAAGTAGCCTTTTAAGGATTTTTGACAACAGTTGACATATAAATCCAACTGAAATTTTTGTAAAATTTTTTACTGCAGAGTCGATCATTGATTAGTTTATGGACCAGTTTATCCGTTTACTGGAAGAAGGCAAGATGATCAACTTGTCAAGCTAGGATTATTGTTTTGTTAAGTGTTTGATTTCATTCAAGTCCCCTGGAAGGACCCCTATGCCACACCCCTATAAGATAAAATGTCTTGTTTCTGAAGTGTTACAGAACTGAGCTCCCCTCCTAACCTACCTTGGAACCCTCTCTCAATCACATTCAAGTATTCAACCTTGACAGAGATATTATCCTCCCTGTTGCTTCCATGATGGCTGATTTAGGAATTATGGCAGATTTGTGAAGGACCCTGTTATCGTAGCATAGGTTGATGTCAGTAATAGTTAGAATGACGTAGGTGTTTAGTTTTCTTACAGTCTGTTAAATTTCTAATGGAATTCACTAGGAAGAAATGATGGAAACGTTGTGGTTCCTTGATGTTTGATAGGATTCATACTATGAGGAATCTAGGAGTAAAACCTCAAGAGATCACGTTTTATATACATGTATTTACTTGAATATTCATTGCAACTTAAAACTGTTTATTTTTCTTTGTGACCAGGAGGCAAGCACATAGGTGGTTGTACAGGTATATTTATCTTGCATCCTTTTTTTTGGTTGCTGATTCATGTAATTTTAGTTATGAAATTTAAAGACACTTCGATTCCTACGAGGCAGTCTGACTTACTGATTTAAGATTATATAAATAAAGGAATTAAAAACTGAAATAGAAAAGCTTAATGAGAAATGAGATGTCTAACCTATATATTTTGAGCCTGGAACATGGGCATATTGTGTTGATCACATTATTTTGTTATCATGTAGATACTGTGAAATTGCATCGGAATGGGGAACTTGAAGGTTTACTTTCAGAAGCCACAGGCAGTAGTACGCAGAGCTAGGGAGGGGTGTTCAAGATGTCACTGTCTAAGAAATGTCCATTTTCATATCGTTGATGTCACAAATTTCTTGATACTTGTTTACATGTTCCAACCAAATGGGGCTTTATATTGTTAACAGACACAGTCGTACTGCATCAGGTTCAATATAGGATGGTGTCTTCTTGTATCACCCATATCGAGCCCATCTAGGGGGCGAGGGAGGCGTAAGGACTGCTGCCCACCATCCATCATCCTCGAGATGCGCTCATGGGCAGCATCTCGAGGATGATGGATGGTGCCCCACACCCTAGAATCAGGGCACTCATATCCCAATTGAGTATTTCTTAGTCTCCTCTTAAAACATGTTGAACATTGGGGCATGTCTTGTTGCATGGAAACCAACTTCAAGGAATTTGGGGGAATGAAAGGAAAGTGGACTGTAGAAAGGAAGAGAAAGAGAGGTAAATCTATATCTATATATATAATATATAAACGGAGACTAAAAGAGAGAGGCACGATCTTAGGTGGCGCTCTCTCGTGGCTCTAAAAGCTAATGTGGCATGCTTAAAAATTCAAGAAAAAAAATGAGAAGAATTGATGAAAAAGATTTATGTTACAAATTCCTTTTTTCGGACAAAATTTATCATGTTTTGTATTTACACATTTAATCAATGGATGAATTTGTTTTATTTAAATTGAGCAATCCAACCAAAGTTTAGGTACAAATCTTCCTGAATTTGTTTGACCACATGCGTGACCCCATATAATAGTCCAACCCAAGTTTAGTTACAAGTCCTCTTGAATTTAGTCAATCAATATTGATATATCCTTTTAGAATTCCTCATAAAAGGATGAGTAATTCTAGATGTCGAGGAAGTGGGCGAGGAAATGGGCGAGGGAGGGTGGGGCGCACGTGAGAGGTGACGTGGTAAAAAAAAAAATTTGGGGGGAAATCGAAAATTTTTGGGAGAAGGAGGGAACAGATCTCCCTCCCCATTTTCTTCCTCTCCCTCTCCCCATTTTCCATCTCTCGACAGGCCTCCCCCTCCCTCTCCTCTAAACGAAGCTCTCCCTCTCCCTCTCCACCTTCATCGTCATCGACTCAAACGAAGGAGAAGAGAAGAAGGTCAAACGAAGCCAGACAAGAAGAAGGAGAAGAGAAGAAGTGGAAGAAGAGAAGAAGAAGCTGAACGAACAATTTAATTTCTGTTGTCTCTCTGTCATCAAGACACCATTTTTATTTGGAATCTCTTGTTGATGAGATGAAAGACACCCTGGTTTCTGATTCTTCTCCGAATCACAAGCGAAGCAGAGATCCAGAAGATGAGGTTTACCTCGACAATTTCCACTCCCACAAACGCTACCTCAGCGAGGTTTGCAATTTCCCTTCTTCTCCAATCATTCATTTTGTGTTTTTTTTACGACTGGTTTCGTTGTTTGGCACCGTGGGGTCGAAGCTTTTATACTATTTGGTGACGGGGTTGTGTAAAAGTTGGATCTTTATAACAATTAGCGTTGAAATGGGGCTTCATTCATTGTGTATTATTGGTGAAATTTGGATTTTTTGTTGTTTGGTGCAACGGGGCTCTTGATTTTGGTGTTTGTAATTATCTTGGAAGACTGGGTTTTTACTTGTTTTCTTTTTTAATTTTTTTTTTGGTGGTAGATAATGGCTTCTAGCTTGAATGGATTAACAGTGGGTGACTCCTCACTGCCTGAGAACCTCATAGAATCTCCAGCAAGATCTGAATCCATGTGCTACTTCAGGTAACATCATCGTATGTAATCTAATGTAATGTATGCTTTATGTACTGAAATTGAGTTTAATTGCATCAAGGAAGAACTTTGTGTAAAGGGGAACCAATTATTTTGTATGTGAGTAATCCTAGTTAACCTGCCTGTCTGAAGAGCGAAATATACGGGCTCCAAACTGCTCCCCACGAATGCTGATTGATTCCATTGGTATGTCATGACATGGATAAAAATACGAGTTAGAAGCCTCTGTTGCCTGTGTAAAACCAACTTTCCTTTGAATCAATGTTGGTTGCAGAGATCTTACCATGTAGGTGAATAAAATTAGGTTTGGCTAATATTTGGATGAACTTGCCTGTTTACCCTTGGTTGTAAAATAGCAAAGATACATGTATCTGCCATAAAAGGGATACTTTTCGAGTTGGTGAAAAATATAGTTTTAGGTGAAAACACATCAAGCAAGGCTCTTTAGAAGGATCTGAAGTCCAATAATGTTCTCTTTGCTTAGTAGGAACAAACATTATCCAAATAACATCATACTATTATTATTTAAATAACATGCAAAGATAAGAATGATTAGGTTTTATTGGCAGTGTAATGTTATTACATTGGCGCAATCATTGCAACTGTCAGAGAGCTTAAAACATAATATAACGAGAAGTCAGTGTTGGAATTTACTAATACATGCTTTGTTTGGGAAGCTGGAACCTAATGTTCCTTGCGATTCTCCAAATGTCTTTGTTTACGTCCTTTATGTTTCTCGAATGTTTCAAGAGGGAATGCAGACTGAATGTTGTCAATAGCTTTGTGTTATGATCTGACTTGCTCTTGCTATGTTTTGCAGATTGGAAGCAATGGAGCTCAAACCTGCTGACAGAGTCAGAGAAAGAATGGATGGAAATCTGCAGTTTCAGCAACAAAATACAACAAAGATGTATAAAGGAGAATTTGCTGATATGTAACTTCTATTACAGAGAGTAGCAGAAACAAATGGACTGTATTGTATATGAAGGAATGATAAAAGACTGTATTGTAAATGGTTGTAATGGGCATATGAAGAGTTATCAGTTGTAATGGTTGTAAGAAGCAATATCTGTAAATGGTTGTAATGGGCATATTGTAATGGTTGCAATATCTGTAAATGGTTGTAATGAGCATTTCTGTCGGTTGAAAGAGTTATCAGTTGAAAAAGTTATCTGTAAGAAGCATTTCTGTAAGTTGAAACAGTTATCTGTAAGAAGCATTTCTCTGTTATCTTTTGCATTTCTCTGTTATCAGTTGAAACAGTTCTTTCTTTCTTTGCATTTTTATGTTACTATCAGTGATTGAATTCTGTCAGTGATTGCATTTCTTTCTTTCTTTGCATTTCTAAGAATTGCTATTGCTATTGCTATTGCTGTTTCTTTGTGGCAGTCTTTCTTTGTTGATAGAAGCAGTTCTTTCTTTGTGGCAGTCTGTTTGATAGAATTGCTAGAAATTCGTTTGTGGCATTCTGTTCTTTGCTGATAGAAATTCGTTTACTAAGTAGGATGTAGTGATGGTAGACCTAGAAGTATCAGTAGTAAGGTTTCAGAAACTTAGGAATGGAAAAATACAGATTGGCTGACTGAACATGAAGTTTGAATGCTTTCCCTGGTAGCAACCATGTTTACTCTGCAGTTTGAGCTGAACTGGAAGAACATGGTTTCCCTGGTAGCAAAGGCGAAGAACGAGTCTAAACATAAAACAAATGATGCCCAACACCATCTCAATCTAACTTGGGAAAAAAAGAAATTAAAACAAAGAAAAAAAAAACATAACAAAAGGAAAATAAAGATCTTAATGATTTACCATCTGAAGACATACAAGTATAAGAAAGAAAAACTCATCTACTTGATTTCCTATTTGATTATCAAGAGCTTAAACACATACTAAGGTTCTTTGTATCTACAAATTAGTTAAACTATCTCTACTTCCAAATACCAACGTGTTACAGATATTCAAGGGCCTAACAAAAGAAGTCGCAGTTATAGTATCTATCTAACAAGCTGTAGATGGATGGGTGAAGCTGTAGATTGATAATTTTAGTGCTTTCAAGTCTTGTAGCTCCTGATGTAGTCTTCTGTTTTCCTCTGTTTGTGGTTCATTCGTATAAAACTGCTGCCATGTGGTCTCCAAATGGTCCAAATACCACTTATCTTGGTTACTGACAATGCATCTCAGACCAGCTGCAACCACGTTTTCAGCTACACCACCTCCAAGCCTGCCAAATTGTTGTAAACCATATAAAGCAGATCAGCTACCACAAGAAACTTGTGAATTTAGAAATTCTTCTTATAGACAAAGACTATGTCCTGAACTTATATCTCATAAAAAATACCATAAACTACATAAGACACAGATGTGTGTTGGTGTCACCAAATTAATTGGTAGGGTTCCACCAAATTCCACTCTGTGACAATGATGGATTAGGAGGAAGCACACACACACAAAAAAATATATATATATGCAACCAAGTTACCAAGTGCTTACCAGTTATGCACCACAGTCTTTGGGTTCAATTTGCTGCCGAAGTTGTTAAAAGTCTCCTCCCTGTAAACCTTGCATTTGTGCGTGTAAGATATTTTGAAGTATCGCCAACTTATCATAAAACCTTAATAAAAAAAAGCATCCTACCAGTTAACAATTTCGTATCCATGGGATAAGGCTATCTTCTGCGCTTGCAGGACAAAGTATTGATGAGCTACAGATTCATTCATTCCTTGTTTGCTTAACCTGCATTTAGTGGATGTTTTGACAAATACTATGGTGAGTGAACATCAGATGTCAAGCACTTGACAAAAGCTATTAAGATGAGAAAGAAACTCAATATCTAATTTCACATATCAATAAAAAGCCTAGTAAACATGGAACAAATATAAACATAACAAAATTTGCATAAAGAAGAACATCAATTGATGTTACTAAATACATTTATGATGGAGGAACATCAATTAACACAGCTAGTGAACTCCAATATTGGACATCTAAGAATTTTTTTTTTCTGTTTCCTTTTACCATTTAGTTAGTTAGCAGTGACACAATATAATTGGTTCCCCTTTACATAAAGTTCTTCCTTGATGCAATTAAACTCAATTTCAGTACATAAAGCATACATTACATTAGATTACATACGATGATGTTACCTGAAGTAGCACATGGATTCAGATCTTGCTGGAGATTCTATGAGGTTCTCAGGCAGTGAGGAGTCACCCACTGTTAATCCATTCAAGCTAGAAGCCATTATCTACCACCAAAAAAAAAATTAAAAAAGAAAACAAGTAAAAACCCAGTCTTCCAAGATAATTACAAACACCAAAATCAAGAGCCCCATTGCACCAAACAACAAAAAATCCAAATTTCACCAATAATACACAATGAATGAAGCCCCATTTCAACGCTAATTGTTATAAAGATCCAACTTTTACACAACCCCGTCACCAAATAGTATAAAAGTTTCGACCCCACGGTGCCAAACAACGAAACCAGTCGTAAAAAAAACACAAAATGAATGATTGGAGAAGAAGGGAAATTGCAAACCTCGCTGAGGTAGCGTTTGTGGGAGTGGAAATTGTCGAGGTAAACCTCATCTTCTGGATCTCTGCTTCGCTTGTGATTCGGAGAAGAATCAGAAACCAGGGTGTCTTTCATCTCATCAACAAGAGATTCCAAATAAAAATGGTGTCTTGATGACAGAGAGACAACAGAAATTAAATTGTTCGTTCAGCTTCTTCTTCTCTTCTTCCACTTCTTCTCTTCTCCTTCTTCTTCTCTTCTCCTTCGTTTGACCTTCTTCTCTTCTCCTTCGTTTGAGTCGATGACGATGAAGGTGGAGAGGGAGAGGGAGAGCTTCGTTTAGAGGAGAGGGAGGGGGAGACCTGTCGAGAGATGGAAAATGGGAGAGGGAGAGGAAGAAAATGGGGAGGGAGATCTGTTCCCTCCTTCTTCTCCCAAAAATTTTCGATTTCCCCCCAATTTTTTTTTTTTTACCACGTCACCTCTCACGTGCGCCCCACCCTCCCTCGCCCATTTCCTCGCCCACTTCCTCGACATCTAGAATTACTCTAAAAGGAGACAGAGGGACTACATGGCGAGGAAATGAGCGAGGAAACCAGCGAGGGGAGTGAGGTGGATGGACCCACCTCGGGAAGCGTGCATTGACTTTTTTGCGCGCATTTCCAGGGAGGTGAATGGTTCCCCTCCATCCACCTCACTCCCCTCGCTGGTTTCCTCGCTCATTTCCTCGACATTTAGAATTCCTCGATGTAGTATGATCCTAGGGGACGTTCTCTTATGGCTGCATTGCTGATGTGCCATGCTTAAAATTAAAGAAAAAGGAAAAAAACATCGATAAAAAAGAGAGGAGAGGAGATTTATGTCACAAATGCCCTTTTAGTACAAATTTATTATGTTTTTTTATCTCACATTTTTAACCACTGGATGAATATTTTTTTAATATTTAAATTGAGTGATCCGACCCGCATAATCCCAACCTAAGTGCCAAGTTCAATTACAAATCTATCTCTTTCCTCTACAAAGAGAAAACAATGAAGAAAAATGTTCTTAGCAATTCCAATCAAGGAATTTTTACAAAAAAAATAAAAAAAATCACACGATATAGTCCATCATTGTGAAGTTTTCTCCATGTACAAATACAATAAGGTTAGATTTGTAGATCATTTTTTCTTTTTTCTTTTTTTTTAAACCATGATTTCTTGTATTGAATATTTTTTTGAAGGTTTAATTCTTGATTAAAAAGTTGTTCTTCCTTTGTACAATGAGTTTTCATTGCTTTTATGTTATTTTTCTATAATTATTAGTTAATGTGATTGTTTTCTTTCCAAAATTTTATTTGGCTGTTTTTATTAATTACTATTTGTAAACCATGATTTAATTTTATTTTTTTTTGGTTTTTGTTGATTCTTTAGAGCAGAGGGAAGAAGCAGTAATAACGAAGAAGACCGATTTTTTACTATGTCACTATTTGCACCACATATATTACTATGTACCACCGCATAAGCAATCACACCATTAGCGAAGCACATTCATTGAGGTGATGGAGTTCATACACACTGCTATTGTCGCGACCACCACCACTATGATCTCCAAAACCCTCATCTAAGGCATAGATGATTCCTCAGGCTTAGTAGAATTTTCTCCTGTCTTTTATTATTCTCTGATGCATTGTATGTTTAAACATTGTGTTGACTTGTGAACAAACGCATATTACTTTCACTGTGTATGTCATGCATCCATGATAATTTGATTATTCTATGTTTATGTTTAAGCATGTTTTATTCGTATTAGTTAAACATATGATTAGTTGTATCTTAAAAGACAATTAATGCTAAGGGTTTGCATCTTCGCTAAAGTCAATCAACTACATTGCTGGCAGATAATAATTGACATTAGTATAATTTTATAATCCCGATCGATAATTCGTAAACCTTAACATCTCTCTCTTTGATTCTCAACCTCAAATTTTAATTGTTTTTCTGCCTTCTATTAGTTTAGAAATTTGCGACTGTTGTAATTCCATTTTCAAATTGGTTGAAACAGATTGTTGTGTTTGATTGTATCTTCAATAATCATATGATCGACCCGTATTTTTAGGCAATTGTGTACTTGCGGTATAACAATCAAATTAAATTAGCCTATTAATTTAGATTAGTAAAATCCGCATCAAGGCTTGTGATGAGCACGAGCTCTAGAGCTAGTAACATTGAATTTCTCATTTATGTGGGAATCACTCACTGATCCTAAAGAGTATAATTTTCATGTTACTTAAAAAATTCTTATATTTTGCCATAAGGTTAAGAGTTAAGCCATTATTCAACATTCTTTAATACTTTGATTTCAAAATGGGTTTAGACATTCCAAATGTTGGATCATCAGGGGAAATTAACGTTGAAGCCCAGTTGACCAATCACGACAAAACAAACCCTTCTTGTTGTTCCTTTAACTGGTACGACACTCTGAAAGCTAATTAGGGAAGTTATCAACATGTAGCCAGATACTTGGGTTGACAAAACTTTACCCAGTTGACCATTTTTTCCCTGTGACAATATCAAGTTCGATGATGTATCTATACACACTCCTTTTGTAGCTGCTAAATTTTATCCTACAACTCACATGCCATTGCTGTAATCTAGTAATTTGATTTTTCGAAATATGTCGAAATTTCACCAAATATTTTATATTTTGGACTTATTGAAATATTTCTTAAATTTGAAATATTTATTTTTACTTTGAGAAAAAATAAATAATTAAAATTCATATATATTAACATTCAATAATGTTATTTTAGTATCAAAATTTTGTCATGTAAGTGATTTTATGTAATTGTAGTATGTATAACACTATGAACTCTGTGAGATTTTTTTATGTAGAGTTTAAGAGTTTAAAATGCATAAAGTAAAATTCTTAAATTTAAAATTCAAACAAAAATTTATATTTTTTTTTACATAAAATGAAAATATTTAATGAAGTATTTATTAAAATCGGTGACCAAAATTAACTCGAAAAACGAAATCACAATCCTTAGGTGTAGTTCAAGTGTTTTAATGGTACAATAATGTTGAGCATGTTATGCCAACTTGCCAAACATCCAACAGCTCATGCACTAGAGGAAATATAATATACTTAGTTGACTTCAAGTGATTGTTGTTTTGTGTGTTCTTACTTGCCTCTCATCTTCTTTACAACAGTTTTGTTTGCAAGAGGAGAATTAGCAGAGATCCGGATCCTGGGGGCTTCTGCGCACAGTGGGTTGGAGGGGCTTTTGCGCACTTCTTTCAGGCGTTAGATTTGATCCAACGACTCATATCAATTGAATGTAAAATGTCTTTTAATTCAAAAAATTTGCTCCTTTTAAATTGATATGATATGAGCCGTTGGATCAAATCCAACGGTTGAGATGAGTGCACAGAAACCCCTCCATTTAATATTTAAACTTCCATAAAATGTGATCCAAGTTTTGTGTACCAAATTTTATGTTTCTCCATTTAATATTTAAACTTCCATAAAAATGAGGCTCGATAATATTGGGACTATTTTTAGTCTGTCACATAAAAATTTACAAATAAACTAAAATATATATAACAAGTTACAATCGTATATATGTCACATCACCTTAATTGCAAAAACTCGATTCCCTAAGATTTTTGGATTGAGATTATGCGAGCGCAACAATACATAGGGTTGAAAGTTGGTTGATTCCAACCCGAATGACTGCAGCCCACCCCGGTGTGGGTAATAACTTGAACTAATGTTTAGTCAAAAAATCGCTAAACCCGATTGTTATTTGCATGGGACGGGTTGAGTTCTTTCTCCACCAACCCAACCCAAACGGAGCCCATTTCCTATATAATAATCTATTTAATTTGTATAGCCTTGTGGACATATTGTCCAAACGGTCTTCAAAGCCTTGCTGAGATAGAAAATTTGTTGAGCTCGTTCATCTACAACACCACTTAACACACTGCTAATTTGCGAAATACACATTCTATTTCCCAAATGGAATATAAATCTTTGAGAATTTAGATTTAGGTTCCACAATTTATATCCTTTTTTAGTTTGGGTCCTACATTTGTCTAGCTTTGAATTTGGTTCTCAAAGATCACCATGACTCTAATGAGAGTCTAATTCTCTTTTACAAATATAAGATCTAAATGCAAAATTAATATAAATTGTGGGACCTAAAATTCAAAGCTATCTTTACCAAAGGTAATATTTAATTCAAAAATTAAAAATCCATTTGACTATTAGATGGAGAATAAATATTCAATATGGTCTTGGACTCAGGCTCAAAACTAGACAAAATTGAGACTCAAATTTAAAGTTAGTATAAATTATGAGATCAAATTAACCCTAAATCTTTCCTTCATTTATAAACAAAAATTGTATTTTTTAACTTGTCAAAATTTTATCAGGGTTTTGGGCTTCAGTTCCAAAAATAATTTTGATTAGCAAAAAAAAAAACAAATTCAAATGCTCATTAATTACTCAAAAGACAGTCTGATTATTAACAAGCTAAACCAAACTACTTATCTTTTCTTGGACCATGCCAATGGAACCATTCGATAGATCAATATCATTCCAACACTACTGAATTTTTTAGTCATTGATTTGATTTATGTTTAGTTGGCAACACATATTTTTAAGGGTGTTAACCAAGTTTGTGAGTTTGTAGAGGGGCGAAGTGCTAAAGGTTTTTTTCTTTATAGTATAGTGTAGTCGAGGCGCAGGAGTGCACAAGAGTTTTTAAGTTGGGCGCAAGGACACGAGAACCTGACAAAACAGAATGTGAAAAGTCATCCATTGCTTTTCAAAATCTGCCTCTGACACAAGGATTTTTAGTCCTTTGCTCTGACCAACTGAGCTACCCAAACCACTTTCATAAAGACTAAAGTTTTGGTTTTCTTTGCATTATATTGCAGTGTTATTACCCGCCATTTCTCTTCCATTTGAGCATAGCCCAAATGACTTGATGTGTGAGACAATATGTGTATTTTCTTAATCTCTACAAACTTCTACCTCATTTCATGTACATGATAAATTCATTAATGTGATTTTGAATTTAAATACTAAAAATATAAATTTTATATCACTTGTTTGGGATTCATTTCAAATTTGACAAAAGTTTTCCAATTGTCGTGTTTCACATCTGGTAGACAACGTTGAATAGCTTTTCAACAATTGTTTTGTTGGAAATATGGCTTTTTAAACAAAAGAAAATGGGTGTTTAACAAGTTTCGATCTCTGGATCTCTCTCTCTAATGTTAGTCTCATATCTGCTATATAACTCTTTATGTTAGAGTTTATAAGGAGATTGTTAGGACTTGAGCTTGGACCCCTTGGGGTACCACACTTTTGTGAGGAGGGGAGAGATAGACTCTTGCGCCCGCCGCCGCCGTCGTCCGAGTCGTTAAGAGAGCAACCCATTATTTTTGCTACAAATTTATTTTCATTAAATAAATTTTGAATCTCTAAAGACAGAATTTCCTATTGCCATGTTTTCCACAGTTTTCTTAAATGCGATTACGTTTAAGAAAGAGGGAATGAATCTACAAATTTATCTCCACGTTTTCCACTCTACGTATCCAGACGGGTTCTTGCCCTTGTATCTGGACGTTTTCTTAAATCCCACATTTTCCACATGTTTTAATTGCGCTCTCCATGCAATGAATCTAGACGGGATTTCTATCCATGTATCTAGACGCTTTCTTAAAACCCACATTTTCCACATGTTTTATTGCATTCTCTAAGCAATGTATCTAGTTGTGATTTCGTATTTGAACGAATCTGTATTCTCACTATAAATACCATATAGATTTAGAGCTCAAAATATATAAGAAGAAAAACCAAAGAAAAAGGATTTTGCAAACAAGAGCATTTCGTTTTGAAATTAGAGAGAACAAATATTTTCCCTTTTGCAATCAGTTATTTCATTTTGTATTTCAATCAAAGAAGTGTGTTTTTAGCTTTGTTAAATTATTTACAATGTATTGATGATTTCGAGCAAAAACAAGAGTTTAAGGGTGATAGTATTCCGTTCATCAACTGTGCAATTGTTTTAACGAGACAGAGAAGATTCTGGGCTGTTTTATCCTGGGGACGACGGGGCTAATACACTGCTTGCACAATCTTGGGCAGAGCCGTGAAACGTCTTAAAGAGAGCGACCTAGTCCGCGACTCAACCCAAGAACAATTGGTACCTTCGTTCCTAACTTTTTATTTGAATCTTTTACAGCAGTTGAATCTATTACATCAGTGACAACAATTTAAGACGATTTATTTCTGCCATAATTTTCTGTGTAAGAATGCACACACTTGATCACACATAAAACTTGAGTTAATTGTTAATGAAGTGAATTATATATAGATTATTGATGAACTATTCCTCTTATGATCCGCCATTACTAAAAAATTGATTTCCCTTTGCGGAAGAACACTTTGTGATAGACCTGCCATAACTTTTATTCCTCGTAATTACCAATCAATCCTTTAAGCACTCTCATGACCTGATTTATACCTAATGTGGGCCCCAGGATGTATGAGAAGTCGTCGTAAATAGTCGAAACACAATGAATCATGATATATAAACCATTGAATGCTAGCTTAGCATCCCTACAAGGTGCTAATAGGCATTTGCATTCTACCTATATTATCATCATCAGTTACCTAAATTTAGGATTTGTCTTCTTGCTTCGAGAAGACTTTCGATATTCTGTGGGAGGTTGTATTGTGGTAGCCTCATGTTCTTCTTCAATAGTGTTTTGCCCCACCGTTGCTGCTTTCGCTTCAAGTAAGCTTTTAATTTCAGTGACCAATGCATCCCTGCCTATTCTTGCAATTTCTGAATTCAAAGCTTTAATGTCTTGGGGTGTTAGCCAATCCATGAGCGTTGTTGGATCTTCCCCCTGTTGTTCTATACCAGTGACTGCGCGAAGCACTTCTACTACTTGCATTAGGTTTTCCTCTGAGTTAGATATGGGGGTAGACAGACTTGGCTCTGCTGTTACTTCAGCGTCTGAATCCTCATCATCAATTTGATCTAGCACCTCGTACCTTGAACCCTTGTGTTGTATGCTAGGAATTTCTATATCCTGAGCAACCTTTGCAGCAAGGTGATTGTTGTCAACACTTCCTTTGTTTGCATCAACTCCACTTGAGGTGGAGATCATCCTAGTGCTACTATTTGGTACACCACTTCCCATTTGAGGACTATCATCTACGCCTTGTACCTGGTTCCTTGCAATAACCACCGCATCCATTAAAGTTGAAGAATGGACGCTGGCATTCGCTTCTAAAGGTATTTCGCTTCCTAGCTCAGGATTCTTTTCCACTATAGGAGGGTTTGCACTTTGATTCGATTGACCGGGACTAGCTGGTGTGCTGCTAGGACCCCTACTTCTTGCAGTGTGCTGCTTCTTAGGGCGTTCCCAATCCTCATTTAATTCAGCTTGCTTGTCTTTGATATCAACTTCAACACATACCTTAGCAAAATTCATTCTTGTTTTATCCTCAAGAGCTTTATCAAGCATGATCAGGGGGATACCCACTGCACTCGCAATTGCTTCAATTCCTTGGGATTACAGAATAGCATGGGGATGTTATTCAAGCATATCCATATGGGAATTGTGTTCAAAGCATTGATGTCTTCCTCAAGAAAGGGTCTCCAAGGTCTGATAAAAAATAGCCTACTGGCTATATGAATTGAGCCAATCTCAAGGACTCTGTCCCTGTCCCCCTTATTTTGAAATTTGAAGACAAATGTACTGGCACTGTGTGTCTTCATGTCAAACCCTGCCTTCAACTTCCAAGTGCGAGTGAGCACCTCTTTCACGTAGCCAAATGCAAGACGTTTACCCACGAAATTACCCCACAATGAGCTATTCGCACTCCTTCCATTCATTCAGCAAAAGTCTGATGACCGCAATTGGACAACCACAGCTCCGCCAGCCATGGATGAGGGCCTGTAGGAGAGGCCTGTGGTGCCAGTCCCCTTCTTGTTTGAACAGAATCTCTGCCCAAGTGCATTGTTTAGGGTTTGCAAGGTTGTTGGTCCCTGCGCCCCCAATACCTTCCTCATGAACCTGTTTCCTATTGACAATTGCCTTGCTCAGATCAGCCTCATCAGTCACGTTTGTGCCAGATGGAAGAGAGTTTGCACCTAGAGGTCGCACCTCTCCTGGCCCATACCCGCCTTCCATCGCCGAAATCATCGTCTCGACTCCAAGGTCGAGATCCAGTGTGTTCCCCGTGCTAGAGTTTAGCATGTGTTCCTCCCTGGCATGTTGTTTCATCAGTAATCAGACATTCAGAAAACCCTAGCAGGATCAGATCTGGAGCCGTGCAAGAGAGGCACAGATTTGCAGCCGAGGACAGCAGATCTGAAGGGAGCAGAAAAGGAGAGAAGAGCATATCGGAAGCCTCTCGCAGAGCCTCGCAACCCTCGCAGAGAACATATCTGAACTTATCGCAAACCCTCGCAGAGTCTCTCACCCTCGTAGAGCTTGTCGCCCTCGTTTGCATAAAATTTAGATGTTAAGATTCGCATGGAAGACGATAGTTAAGTGGAGTATCTGTCAACCAAATAAATCAACTTGGTTTATGCAAACTTTGCCATATATGGTAAACCAAACTTTTGAAGCACCGAGAATATGTACACCTCAGTCAGATGAAGAAAGGGCTTTAGGTATGGTTCTAGCAGGGTTCAGTATCTGACAAAGCAATGGACAGGTGCAACAACCTCAGGGTCGAAGGTCCTTCATGACCTCAAAATTCTTTCGTGGAACTGTAGGGTCTCAGGCATACTGAGAGGTAAAGGTTGTCATAGATTAATTTCAGAGAATCGTGCAGATCTTGTTTTCATTCAGGAATCGAAATTGGAGAGATGCTCTAGAGAATTTATCAGAAAATTGTGGGTGATAGTTCTTTTGATTGGGCTATGGTGGAATCCACTGACAGCTCAGGAGGCCTTTTAGCTATCTGAGATGCTGATCTTTTACAGACGAGGGAAGTGGTGAAAGAGGTTTTTTCGCTTTTTTATTAGTTTCAAATGATCTCGGACAACTCTTTTTGGTCAGGGACTAACATATATGGTCTGTGTGATCCTTCGCTTAGAAAGCACTTCTGGGAAGAGTTTTATGACACTGCTAGTTGGGTGCAATCGCCATGAGTGTTAGCATGAGACTTAAATGTTGTTCGTCATATGAATGAAAAAAATGTTGCAAAAGAAGGTCCATGAGCATGCAGAAATTCAATCAATTC
The DNA here is from genome assembly GCA_003290165.1 of Berberis thunbergii. NCBI lineage: Eukaryota > Viridiplantae > Streptophyta > Magnoliopsida > Ranunculales > Berberidaceae > Berberis > Berberis thunbergii. The sequence continues at coordinate 88,738 of QNQO01002832.1, forward strand.
ATTAATGAGGTGGAACTCGTTAATTGCAGTCTAAAAGGGGGAAAATTCACATGGTCAAATCGAAGAAATCGCCCTATTCTTTTTCGACTTGATCGATTTCTGGCTTCGGTGGATTGGATTGATAAATTTTGTGATAAAGTCGATTGGCTCAAGGGTGCAGCGGGTTCTGACCATCACGCGATTTTGCTTGCGAACTCGTCTATTGGTGGCAATGCTCGCCTTTTTCCTTTAATAACGGTTGGTTTGATCACCCAACCTTGGCAGAGGTTTGACCACCCTGGCTACTGCTTATGGTGAAAACTTAAGGCAATCAGATGCAACCTTAAAAGTTGGAGGACTAAAGTTTGGGGTAAGACAATTTATGTATTCAAAATATTTCTGCTTTAATTGCTAACATTAATGCTGAGGAAAAGATTCGAGACCTGACTACCGATGAGAGGTCTTGTAGAGTGCAGCTGCATCAGGAAT